>CBVK0100325430.1:0-10500 GCA_900067695.1 Picea abies
GACGAAAAAGTGTGGACTCTCATTCAAAGATTGTAGCAGGATTTTAGTGTGGACTTCACAACTGGCGAAACATGCAACGGTGTATTCTGCTTTTGCCGTGCTCAGAGCAATGCTGAATTGCTCCTTACTTTGTCATGAAGTCATGGCTGAATCCAGAGTCCAGACTGAAACAACATCCTGAAGTGCTCTTTGTTTATCAGAAGCACTTCTAGCTCAATCTGAATCGGTGTAACTACTTAGTCTGAAGTCATGATCTCTAGTATAATAGAGACCAAAATCCAGCGTACCCTTAAGGTATCTCATCATATGTTTTGCAACAACAATGTGAATACGTTTGGGTTCTACCAGATATTGAGTCAAGGCAAAACATATATCTAGCCTGGTATTCGTCAGATACATCACTGAACCAATAGTTTGTCTGTGCAGAGTAGTATCAACCAATTCTGACGAGGTATCTACCGGGAGCTTCAACTTCGTTTCCATGGGTGTGTTCATGGGCTTACATTTCAACATGTCAAACTTCGTCAGTTTAAATGCATACTTCTCTTGGTTAAGGAAGATCTTTTCTGTGCTTTGCCAAACTTCAAGACCTAAGAGATAATGCATTTAGGTCTTCCATCAAACTCTGCGGCGAGCTTCTTCTGCAATCTATGATGAGCTTTTCTTTATCTTGTCAAGAATACACCATTTACATATAGTAGTAACATCACTGGCTCATCATTCATAACTTTGAGATAAAGGTTAGAATCAACTTTACTCTTGGTAAAGCCCAAGCTCGTCAGGAGACTGTCAATTCTTGCATACCAAACTCTAGGAGCTTGCTTCAACACATATCGAGTTTCCTTCAATTGGCAGACATGAGTCTTTTTATCTTCAATCTTCAAATCAATTTTTCTCATTACATTGTACCAATTTGGTACACTTGCTCAACTGCAACTCAATTTGCACAATCATGTGCTAGCTCTATGTGCTCTCTGCAAAGCACTATCTGTCTCACTGCTTGAGAGTATGTCCTCTCTTCTTTCTGCAACTGTTCCTTCTGGAAATGGTACTCTGCACCTGCACCTGCTCTAAAGCTGAGAATGGTTGCTCCATTCTCACTATGACTGCTGAATTTTGGGAGTAACTCCTCTACTTCATCATGGAAACTCAACTTCATCTGAAACTGAGAGTGACTCAATAACTGATACTGAAGGTAGCTCTTCTTCTTTCATGGAGGTAACTTTATATTGTAGTCATGTCTGCATGACCCAACTAATGTAATGCATCATCTGCCACCCAATTTAAAATATGGGGATTGCTCTGCCTGCATCTCATACTATATATGAATCATGGTTGTTTTGGTTGTCTTCATAAATACTGGAACTATTTCTTCAATAAGTGTCTCATCATAGTCTTCTCCCTTTTGCTGGGAGAATCCTTTGGACACACATCAGGCTTTGTACATCTGCAACATGCTTGATCTGTATAGATCAATCTTGGACGTCAGTACTGACTTCTCTTCTATTTTCACGGAGGAATCCATATCCTAGTCTTTCTGACTGGGTTCCTTCTTTGTTACTGAACAAGGGAATCTTCCCAGGAGATTTCATATCTCCTAGAAGTTTCTGAAGCTACGATCTAGTCTTCTCACGACATCTGTCTCCTAGTCCTGGAAGTTGTCTCTTCATCTGATCCTTTCTGAGATCAGGCTTACTCTTGATTTCTTCTGAGTCTACAAGGACTTCATGATCTCTTACACGTTATACTTGGTGTTGAATACCAAGTCTAAATATGAAGGACAGAGTCTGGCTTCAAACGAGTTCTGCTTCTTGTCAAGGTGGCTTCATTAACCTTTGAACAATTCTCCTGTGAGATCTTGATCTAATGTTCGGTCATCTTTGGGCTAGGGCGCACTTTTCTAGATGACTTTGAGGCTAAAAATCTTCTTCAATAAAAGCCCTAATTTTCATGTACGACAACAATGATGTTTTTCTTCTTCTTGTGAAAGATGCTCTGTTTAGCTTAGCTCTGAAACCATGTTAAGGTTTAAGCTATTATTAGGTTTCTTTTCAATTTACTAGATAATCATAACATAGATAGGATCATTGAGAAATACACAATCACAAGAGACACATCATTTATCCCGGGAAACCCTCATGGGGGAGAAAACCCAACGAAAACTTCCTTAATATAGATTGCCAATACAATGCCAAGAGATAAACCAAACAATACAGAAAGTCCTCTCCCAAGAATGCGCCTCTCTCTGTCTTCTTTGTTTTCCAACTGCAGCTCCAAACTTGCGCTCTGATCAAAAAGTGAGTGAGTGAGCAAATGAGGTGCTAGCCTCTCTTATTTATACAATCTGGCAAGTGTTGAACTGAGGTGTCTTTTCATTGGCAGGGCTGACTTCTCATTCTGGGTGGTTATAACCACTTTAATATATTCTAGGGGTCGACTTTTCATTTAGCCTATTACAATTAGGGTTTGACCAATCCGTAAAAGGGGATTTGGTCATTTACAATACCTGACATGATCAATCCACAAAAGGGGATTGATCTAATGAATAATACATCAATAATAAATAGAATACTCTTTGCAGTTACAATATTTCAACACTTGGTTCCTGATAGGTGTCTTCATCATTGGCACCTCTGACTAGGTGATGTTTTACCAACTGTCGAATATAGCTCATCTTCTAGTGGGTGGAGCATACTTTTTAGATGGTTCGTAGGTTGGTGTCGCAAATGGGTAGGCATGGTTGTTACCTCATTCAAGTTGAGTAGTCAAGGTATCACACAATTGATTCCATTACCTAGTGGACATGCACTTTGTTACAGGTCATGTTTCCATTGATCAATGTTCAGAGATTTAGAGTACAAGGATTCAATGGTTCTCAACACTCCGCAAGGGGATGTTGCCCCCTTGAGTCACCATTGTTAACTCCTAGTTGTACTTGTGCAATTGGAGGGTTAAGATCCACCAAGATTCCATCACACTGGTTCCATTGAAGGTGCATCCAGACATCGACATTGATCATAGCTCATTTCAAAGTCAGTTTCATCATATTTTGGGCAACTGCTATTTTTCTTAGTTTGTTTTTTTTCGAGTATCCATAGATTTAGGGTCTCGCATTCCAAGGATGATTAGATATTCTTGATCCTTGTTAAAAAGAAAGCCCAATGGGACTACTTTCGATTGTATGCGAGATGATTATTCTTTTTTTTGATTTTTTAGGAGATAGATTGATGCTCCATCTCTCTAGGATTAGTGTTCTCACATTTTGCTTTTTCAAGGGAAGACTATGTTGTTGGGCATGTCTATAATTAGTGATTGTTGGGCATGTTTATAATTAGTGATTTCTATGTATGAAAGGTAGAGGTTGAATGTCATGGTTCTATGTAGGGAGTGATTTGGTGGTTCAAGGTTTTGATGGTTGAAAGAGTGATGAGTAAAGAGTAGTATTAAGGAGAAGAATGGTTCTCCCAGTGTGACACGTGGAAGCTTTTTGGAAGATTTCCATTTGCATGGGGTTACAAAATTGCCTCATGCCAAATCCCTAAAATTGTTTTCCAAAACCCTAATTCCAATGGCTATGTTTAGGCTCATTCTTGCCAAATTTGACTTTCTAAATCTTGATTCCATATGCTAATTTTGACCACTCCCCAAGCTAGTTTGACCTCTTGGGTATATTTGGCATGTGCTAGTTTTATCTAACCTAAATTTAAGCCTTAAATAAAGTGTTTTATACCCCAACTCGTCCTCTCATCCTTGATTGGCAAACTTGCTAAGTTTACCATGCTGCTTTTGTTGAGTAAAGTTTAAAGCTCGACTTTATCTTTTGGCATGAGAATAAAAGCTAAATCCACAAAAGCTGAAAGCATTAAGGTAGAATGCTTTCGCAAATTTTGTTTGCATGAAAAACATTCTAATCCTATCTAATCTCTAAAAGGGATTAGGTCGACCTCTTTTAGTGGTTGAACGATGCTTTAAATAATAATTTTTTTCATGGAAAATATCCTTGAAATCTGCAAGCATATTAGGGGATTAAACACCATCAATAAAGGTTGGAAAAATGATAAAATAACAGTGAAAAGCTTGCTAAAACAATAACTAAACGTGTTGGCAACAATGCAAAGGCTGGCAAAATTTGGCATGTTTTTCTCGTTTTCATCCGCTTGTAGTAAGGGAAAATTGATTTCCTTAGTGTGAGCTTTTATATAAGCAGATTTGAGAGACAAAGCAAGGATTTCCTTAGTGTGAGCTTCATTACCTACACTGCAAGGTAGGAGATCCATGACAGCTTGTCACCTATGACTCACTATGATGCAATCAATCTCTTGTGTAATATGTAAGTTGGTAAAATTATGGTTTGTTCTAATTCTTTGAACCTATTGGATGTCATTGGTTATGTTGTTTTATAGTGTTATTGTAGTTTACAATGCACTTCTTATTTTGAATCTTCTTCACCTAAGGTGCACATTCATTTCACTCATGTCCATTGAATTCGTCATTACAATTATACTTGGGATTTGATCTCAACCACTCTTATTTTTTTTCAAGAGAATCTTACCTTTGACTACTTATTGGAAACTCAAGAGTGAGCTTTTAATATATGCTAATTAGTTGTAGTTTTACACAAAATCTTAGTTTGATAACAACACACAACCCCTAGGGACACCTCCTTGAGATTGGAAAAGCACCAATTAGAATGGAGAGGGTCCCAACAGTGATAGGGTTGGTAGTCTATAATTATGAGGTAGGTGTATGGGTGCATATTTTTGTGATAACATGGACACATGACCAAACATATATGCCTTATCTCCATTATCGACAACACAGTGGAGAGAAAGTGGTTATTGGTGAGAATTGAGCAATACAAGTTGTATGCTATGGTGTTGTTATCATTGATACAACCAAGTCTGGATATGTTCTTCATGTTTAAGGTGTTGAACCAAATCCTCTTTTTGTTTATTGCATTACACATACCAATAAAATAATGGAATTTAGGCTAGATTGATATTTTGTAAAGGACATGAGTGATGGCTTCAAGGTGGATGCCTGGGAATATTGTGACAGTTCCAATTATATGTAAAAGTTTAGGAAGAGTTTGTTCATAAAAAAAAAGGGCTTGTTGCTATGGTAGCCAATGCCAATGGCACTCACATGTTATGGCATCAATGTCCCAACGACACCAATTATGGATCTTTGCAACATATTAGTTGATTACATATGGTCAATGACCTTCCACAGATTGACGTACTCGGTGCTGTTTGTGAGGGGTGTGTAATGGGGAAACATCATTAGGAGTCTGTTGACGAGGCTGAAATCACTGTTTGTCAACAACGAGGGTTACCCCCGATAAGAAGTCCCAATCAAACCGCTCACCATTTGGAATAGGGAATCCATCCTGATTCTGGCTCGACAACCATTTCTGGTTTTGGTTAACCGGTTGTGGCCCGGTCCACCAATGAAGGTTTCCTAAGCTAAAGTATGAAATGCAACTAATCTATGATGCATACATCCTAACCAAACTAAGGCAACCAAAGAGTAAACATAGAACCAACCATGCTCCTATCAAGGGCTCGAGAAACAGTTCACACAAAACAAAGACAAAAACATGAATAAACAAATGTAAAACCAGAGTAGTCTAGCATTTAATCAATTATCTACGATTCTATGCTCACAAATTTAGACAAACATTCTCCAAATAATAGAAATAAGAATGCAACCATCATACATAAGAATAGTTTACCATATGAAGTACATTCTAAGACAAGTTGAGTGTCGAGAAAAAACAAAGGAATAGTTTGCAATACGTCAACATGAGAATCAAAGCTCTCCCGAAAATAGCTTGACCAAATTTGTGAGTTTTATTATTATTATTCTGCGCTCTTGTCCTGTGAAAATGACCCACTTGAGGAGTACAAAAACAATAGATAACCAAGCCCTACAAACCTCAAGATCAGTCCTTCGATCTTGCTAGTTGGCTGCTATCTCCCTTGCTGCCCCTTTGCTCCTATCCTCGGCCTTTTCCCTCCAAACTTGGATGAATGTCCTTCACCCAATGAATGAAAGCTCACTCTCTAATTCTGTGTGTATCTATTGTGTTTCATCCTCTCACATAGGTTGCCTTCAATAACCTCGAGTTTACCCTAAGTCCAAAACCCTAGATTTCCTAAAGTGATCAATGCTTGAGATCTAATCTCGTGTTCACTTTAGATATGACAACTATGACAACACACTCCTCCTGAATTCTGACACCCATAGCACATCCATCACTCTCAACAAGCCTCCCGATTCCATCCAAAATGGAACTATCCCAGATCTCTTTACTACATGCTTGGTGCCCATACCAAGTTCCACATGCATGTCCGAGTCTAACTCTGTGAAGCTCTCGAACAACTCCCGTGCTCCTGTTATATGACATGTAGCCCCACTATCTATTAGCCTACAAGGAAGTTTGGGAAACAAGTAAGAACTTTGTCTGTTCAAACTTCTTGTCAAACTCATCCACTTGAGCCCTTGCCGAAGCAACTACCTCTTGTTGCATCATGTTTCCTCCTTTCTTCCCCTCTGGACACTGTGAAGCATAGTGTCCCTTCTTATGACAGTGAAAACACTTGACCTTACCTGTGCCAGCTTGTGGAGATGAATCTCCACCTGTGTTCATCTTGACCTGCCCCTTGCCCTTCCTTGCCTTACTGACAAGTGCAAGGTTCTTCCCATAACCATCCTCCTATGGACCTCTCAGAGCCTCTCGACGAGTATCCTCTTGGATGCAATCATCCCACAATCGTCTGAAGTCTAGAAGCTTCTCTCAAGCATAGATGCCTTCGATGAACGAAGTCCAAGGCTTGGTGAAACTATTCAAGGCCACCCTCACTTACTCCACATCTGTCACTTCCTCATCAATTGCCCTCAACTAATCACGAACCTGAGTGATCCTGGTGAGATAACTGCTCATTGAATCAGTCTTTGACATCTTGGTGTTCCTAAGTCGGTCACTCAATACCATCTTTTAGTTCTTGTTCTTCCTCTGAAATAGATATGTCAGAGTCGAGAACATTTCATAGATGAGGAATAAGATGATCCCTCACCGAATCTAAGATCATCCACATTGCCTTGGCCTCATTTTTCTCATGCTTGTCCATCTCTTAACCGATTCTCCTTACAACCGACAATCTCTGCACGTTTCTGACTTCAGATCTGTTTGCTGTCTCCTCCTCTGTACACACGATGTCCTCCTTAGTCGCCCCTTCTCTGCATGGTGATCGTCACTTCACGCCCAACTGTCCTTTTCCTTCACGTCCAACAACTGGTTTCTTGCCTATTCCTTTGACCAACCTTCACCCGTGGATGGATCTCAGCACAAAAACCTGATCAGTACGTCGTACGACTTGTACGACGACTGTATGACTGCCATATGTTCTACACTTTTTTTTTTTTAATTAATTTTTTCCCCTGTTTGTAGAGTAGCGTGCAATAAAATTTTTTCCAGAATTTTTTTTTCTCACTGTAGAATAATCACGATCCCTGTGCAAATTTGGCTTCCTTAGAACCACAAATTTGATACCATGTTAATTTTTGTTAACTTAACACCCGACCATTAATTATGAGCAAAACACATTTACTGAATAATAGTACAGCTAGGTTATTAATGATAAATCAGCGGAAGCGAATAAATGGAAAACAAAATATATTGCAGAAAGATTTTTGGGTAAACTACCCTTGGAAAAACCCTGAAGGAAATACCGAATCTGTGAATTTTGTTATTATTATTTTGGTCTCTTGTCTTGGGAAAATGGCCCACCTGAGGAATACAAAAACAACAGGTAACCAGGCCCTACAAACCTCAAGATTAGTCCTTCGATCTTGCCGGTTGGCTACTATCTCCCTTGTTTCCCCATTGCTCCTATCCTCGAACTCTGCCCTCCACACTTGGATGATTGTCCTTCTTCACCCAATCAATGAGAGCTCACTCTTTCACTCTGTGTGTATCTGTTGTGTCTCATCCTCTCACATAGGTTGTCTTTTATAACCTTGAGTTTACTTTAAGTCCAAAACCCTAGATCTCCTAAAGTGAATAACGATTGAGAACTAATCTCACGTTCACTTTAGTTCTGACGGTTAGAACTTAATTTAATTACTAATGCCAAATACTTGGGAATTTAATTAAATTAAACTCACTTTATCCAAAAGTGCATTCACTTTATCAATCGCTTAATAAAGTGAATCTCCTAAGGTTCTGAGGGGCATTTAGGATGACTCCTACGTGTTGACACAAACCTACGTGGAAGTACCTGTCCAATGCTACTAAAACATCAACATTGCACAAGTACAAGTCCTGCGATAATTGGAGTCGAGGTTGATCTAGGAGGGAAAACTCAATAGAGTGTCAAGACTACAAGGGCCGCATATGTATGCCACGAGAAGAAATGAACATTGTTTCAAAGGAAGTTAAAAGAATACTGGGAGGGCCTTAAAAGTGCCACATCAAAACTATGGCAATAGGTTATTCCCTACACATTGAAGCATTAGTCTAGCACCCACTCAAGATGATTTTAGATGCAAGAGAACACGACCATATATAAGACAACAAAGGATTCAAGAGGAAGAAACTCCACACATAAAACCCTTGCAATAGGGTAGATATACTTTTCTCTCTTGGCCCTACAAGGCAAGGTCTAACATCTCTACAACCATAAGCAATAATTAGAAGCATTAGAACAATAAGCCACACATTAATAGGAGAAAACCCTTACACTTCACATATGCTCCTAGAAATATATATTCATCAAGCTGTAGGGAGAAGAATGTCAAAAAATTCAACCATAAGATATAATGAAGAGAGACAACCGTTATATAGGTTTCAGCTCCATCTTTATGTGCATTAGAATAATAATATTCCATACCAAAACCTTAGATCTAGCTTAGGGAGAAGTATTGAAACAATATCCTCCAACCAACTAATCAACAATACATAAAATACAAAGTGGTCAGCCATGTATACAAATCTCCAACAAAATTGCTTTGTGATGGTGGGATGTCTCCATCAAAGAGGGTGTAAGACATGTAAAATCTCGAAAGTTTAGCCTCCAAGAGCCTCCAAGTGAAGCGCTCCCTCAAAATGTGCAATGAAACCCTAGATCTAGGGTTTGAAACCTCTCAGATCTTTTCTAATGTGGATGTGTAGCTCTCCAAGGTGAAACATCCTTGTCAAACCATGCAAAAGCCAAGTAAGACATGCCACCCACTCACTTCTACGGGTAACTAGAGGAGATTTTTTCTTCATGATCCACATTACAGACAATAGTTTCATTGACGACATTCCAGACTCTACAAAGACAGTTGCCGACATATTCCTTCTATTACATGCTCAACTGACTCACATTAGATGCCATGGTGCATTACACACTAAGGTACATTGTTTTGACACCTCATATCTAGTGATAATGTTAATGTTTTAGGCATGAAAAATGGTGATCATGGGTTGAAGTGGATAATGAATCATGATGCTTTGATTTTATACCTTTTGCCTTGTTTCACCTTGGTGGTCATCATCATCTTCTAGTCAAGTGTTGTCACTCTTGGGCAAAGTTGTACTTTTGGGGCCCTTAATAGGGTAACAAGTCCATATCCGTTACCATACATAACCTATTCCATCTGTCCTTTCTCTGTTGTCCTTTGTTTTGGATTGGTTGTTACATGTATCCCAAAAAGGTTCATGCTTCATAATCTCATGAGAAGAAGGGGCTTGAATGCTCGAGGTTTATGTAGCTTTATTAAAAAATGATATAGAAAGAGCAAAAGTCCTAATTTAAAATGCAATGAAAATAAACAAACAAGGGAAATTCTGTCTAAAATCCAGGAAATAAAGTGAAGCATGAGCTCTAACCCCTCGCTAAGAGGCTATCACCCCAAGTCCTATGCAATGAATGCATACCTAACAAAATGACTTAGCAAATGAAGTCAAAAGCCAAAAAAGGTTGAAGCAATAAAGGAAAGGCAAATAGGGTTTTGGAAAGAGACAGTATCGAAGAAAGGGTAACTCATTGCCTAAGCACTCCCTCTACGAAGGCTCTCATGTGGACGAATATCTTATGTGACCTTGCATGTGAATGACATCCACCTATGAAGTAAACCCCAAACCATACCACATAGCATAGCACATACCCTTGATGGGTTCCTTGGGACACACTTCTTATCATGGGTATTGACACACCTAATAGGGGGTAATGATGACCCTTCCATATCTATACTTGGCAAATTATATAACTTTGTAGCCTAGTGTGAAGTTTGAAGAGGATAGTTAATGAGATCTATCTAATGGCTTTTGCATTGACATGACCCACTTTATTTGTTGTTTGAATTGTGTACCTTGCCTCTAGTCTTCATGGTGCATTGGAGTACATGTGCCCTCCTCGGATGATGGATTGCACGTAGCCACATGCTTAATTAACACTTGGATCCTTTGGAGGATATTGAGGAGCTACTTGCACACTTTCACGGAGGTCTTTC
>CBVK0100325444.1:0-13858 GCA_900067695.1 Picea abies
TGAGACCAAACAAACTTTCAACACATCTTCTTGAAACTTTCACTAACACTAACAGCCATATTACCACTGCTATAATAGTTGTTACAGCCCTTATTTAGCAGCCTTAATCAGCATACTAACCTCTAAAACTATCCCAGAAATTTGCATTTACCTAAGTGCTATCATCCCAAGGCTCTAGTCTTCCTTTTGTTATTGTTGTAGGTGCAATTTTCTGAAGTTGTTTAAGGTTGCTGCTGCTGTTGTAACTACTGTTACAGCCATCATTGCAGCCCCTTAACAGCCCTCAAACTGTTTATAAAACCACCCAGCACTTGTACTAGCCAAACTACTATCATTATATACTAAAGTGTTTGTTTAAATTGCCTAATTTAAGTACTTTCTGAAGTGGTTTTGCTGCTGTCATAATTATTATTTTACTGCTGTTGCAAGTGCTTTGACAGCCTATTCAAGTCACTTATCAACTTGCTTTAAATCTTGAAATTGTAAGTAGCATATTTGCTGCTGCTATACATTTCATATTTTATTGTTTCAGTAGCATATTTATATCTTGAAGTCACTGATTTGAAACTTTGATATCATTGCTTGCTGCTAACATTTGCTGTTTCATTGGTAAAGGGCCGGTACCATTCATTCACTTTTCCTTTTGCCCCCCTTAAACTTTACCAAGTGATTTCTTTCCTCGGGTGATCTAGAGAGAGGGGTGGGTTTTACCAGATCTTTTTACCCATCATCAACCAACTAGGTCTTGGGAGTGAGTTTCTTTTCCTCCTAAATAGAAAGAGGTATCGTATTGAGGTGACAGTGATAGGACTGCCTCTGTGTTACGTCAATCTAGGCCTACTTGCCTTTAGGCTTTGGGCAAGTATAGATTGTGCGATAACAGAACCCAATGACATATGGAAGACAACTTTCAAGATCATGTTTGGTCCCTTTGGGTTGTTGGTCATGCCTTTTGGCCTCTCTAATGCATCAACCACTTTCATGAGGATCATCAATGACATCTTTTGGGCACATCTTGGTAAGTTCGTAATGGTTTAATTAGATGGTATTTTTCATTTTGGTATGTCTGGCTTAGATCATTTGTAGGATATCCACACTGTTTAAACCTCCTCTTCCAAATAAGTAGTAGGAAAAAATGAAAACATCCTTCTTTGGACATATTTTTGTCCAAGATTTGGGCTCTATGATTGATCAAATAGGAGTTAGCACTATTCTTGCCAATGTTAAGGTTTTGAAGAACTAGGTCACTCCTTCCATCATTATTGCCCTCAATAGTTTCTTGGGAGGCATGAATTTGTATAGGAAATTCATCTACTATTAGTCCCACATTTTTCGTCCACTCAATGGGTAGAGCAATCAAAAGTCTCTTCATTGGACCTTTGAAGGAGAACGAGCATATAAAAAGTTGAAAGATTTTGTCTTCTCGTACTAGTGCTTGCTTTTCTTGACTCGTGGGAGGTCATTTCCACATAATTATGAAAAGAGAACTGATATATAAGATGTATAAGATGTCTAGTAAACTTGAATACATCAGTGTACAGATCAACACTGAATCATGTCCGGAGTCTAAAGCCTCAAAATATCATCAAAAAATATAATACGTGACAAATGTATCTCATCAACATGAGTCATCTACAATGAAATCAAATAAATTCTAATGATTCCCTTTGCTCCTTTTACGAGAAAAGGTGATAGCTTTTTCTCCACAGGAAGAGGCCTCTAGGGCTAGCACTGGACTTTGACGTCCTGTAGAAGAAGCATGAGCTAGACTCTGGTGTCCTCTACTTGTGCTACTGCCAACTACAACTCCCTCTGTCGGAGTCCATGAAGATGGTGGTCGACTCTGCTCTGTAACATCCTCCTCCTCCTCCTTTGTTACTACCCCCTCTACCTCTTCTTGTATCCAATCAGGCATCGATTCCAAGATAGGCCTCTCGGACTCAACCCTACTCGTCTTTGGTTGAAGGAAAACTTGCCTCTTTCTCCTTTGCTCTCCAAACCCCACACTTCACTTGCAAAATGACAGAAAAAGTCAAATTCGGGCTTTATTTCCAGTCCTGTCTGCGTGCCTGAGACATTTTTGAAGATAGCGCGATATTATCGGTAGAGGTAAATAGCGCCCTATTTTCGGCGATAATATCGCCAAGACCCATTTTGGCGATATTATCGCCAACATCGCGATAATATCGCGATGTTGGTAACACTGCTTTAGTCAACATTTTGAAATGCCACTTCACTTGCAAAATGACAGAAAAAAAGTCAAATTCGGGCTTTATTTCTGGCTCTGTTCACGTGCCTGAGACATTTTCGAAAATAGTGCTATTTTGGTAAATAGCGTGATATTATCGGTAGAGGTAAATGGCGCGCTATTTTCGGCGATAATATCGCCCAGACCCATTTTGGCGATATTATCGCCAACATCGCGATGTTGGTAACACTGATTTAAATAGACAAAAATGTTTTTTAAACTGCTCTCCCTGTGTGTGTGTGTGTGTGTTTTGTGAAGGTGGGCTCAAGGTATGTTCAGACATTCCCAACATGCCATAGGCGTTTCCTAATTTTGTTGTTAATGTTTCAGAAATACCCACGATGCTGAAGACACACATAAGGCAAATCAGGGAGTTTTCCCCAAATGTCCCAATGTCTCTATGTATGGGGAAACTAAGAGGATGAATCCCCAATATGTGAGTACACTCCCCATTAAAATAGATTAATTGAAACGTTACGAGCAATCTCACCTTGGTGTAGATCAAATGGATGGTTTTACTTTCCCATCTGTTATGTAGCACTGTGATTCTGGTTGTGTTCAGATTGTCAAGCTAGTGATACCCTGCTCAGATTCAATGCCATATAAAATTTACCTCTAATTGGGTTGACATTAAAGGAAACACGGGTTAACACAAATGGATGAGAGGTAGAGATGAGTTGTTACTTTTGGGGAAGGCGAGATCAAGCAGTGGTGGATCAGAGTGTTACTGTTCTATAATCAATTCGAAGTACTATCCTAATTGCTCACTATTCCCTACTCTAGTCATAAAGCTTATGGGGGCTTTCAACTATGAATAATTTGGGAAAGAAACAAATGCCAATCACATTATTGATGTTGAAAGTGGGAAGCAGATCGTGGCACTTCAAATCTTTCAAATCAACAAGGTTTTGATATGATCCAAGTTACCAACTTATCAATAGTGAGAAGAGAAATACTCAATATTCCAAATATAGATGGGACACGTTGCTTGCTATTACAATAATAATGATGAGCTGCATCTCCAGCTAGCTATAACTTGCTGAGTTTCAATGCCATATGAAATTACCTTTAATTGGGTTGACATCGAAATAAACATAAGTCAGCTCAAATGGTTGAGAGGTAGAAATGACTAGTTACCTGTGGAAAATGTGAAATCAAGCAGTTGGTGGGTGTGAATGTGGTGGATCAGTGTGTTACTATTCTATAATCAATTTAAAGTACTATTCTAATTACTTGTTATTCCTTATTCTAGTCATAAATCTTACGACTATGAGGGCTTTTAATTGTGGAAGATTTGAGAGAGAATCAATGCCAATCACATTAATGATGTTGAAAGTTCCAAGCAAACTGTGACACTTAAATTTTTTCAAATCAAGAAGGTTTTGATATGGTCCATGTCACTGAATGATCAATAGTAGATAGAAAAATACCCAATTTGCCAAATATAGATGGGACACATTACTTACTATTACAATAATAATGATGAGCTGCACCTCCAGCTAGTGATAATTTGCTTAGATTCAATGCCATATGGAATAATTGGCTTGACATCAAACCAAAGATAGGTTAGCACAAGTGGTTGAGAGGTATAAATGACTAGTTATTGTTGGAAAAGGTGAAATCAAGCAGTTGGTGGGCATGGATGTGGTGGATCATAGTGTTACTGTTCTATAATTAATTCAACATACTATCCTATTTATTCGCTATTCCCTCCTCTAGTCATAAAGCCTATGAGGGATTTTAATCATGGAAGATTTGGGAAAGAAATGGATGCCTATCACGTTAATGATGTTGAAAGTGCCAAACAAATTGTGATACTTAAATCTTTCAAATCAATAAGTTTTTCAAATGATCCAAGCTACCAACTTATCAATAGTAAGAAGATAATATAAGATAAGATAATTTTATTAATGTCCAATGAATGACCACTAATGCAGGTCAATGGGACTGTTGGGTACAATGATGTCATTACAAAGTGGCAGCATCAAAACGACTCCTATAAAAAGAAAGATTCATAAAGGAAGGAATCGATCTAGTGTTAAATTTTGAAAAACCCTAGACTCTGAAAGCAAGCTGCCGCTTTGGGAGAAGAACAATAGGGACGAATCCATTAATTGGAATACAAATAATGATGCAGGTGAGTCATGTTGAGGTAGATCCATCTTGCCTAATATCCGAGGTTTAATGGATGAAACTCAATATAGAAGGTTGTCTGGAAGAAGTGGTTAATGATTTGGACTACACTGTGTGCCGTTGTCTCGGAGAGGTCATCCGTGACGGGGGCCTAGATGATCTCGTTTGCCTTTTAGTATGAGATCTGGACTGGCATTCTCATTGAGGTCTCTGGAGTCTGGAATGTAGGGATGGTCCCTTGGGTCCACAATGATTTGGAGTTGGAAGTGTTGCTACTGTTGGTCTGTCTCTTGGTGCTCCTAGTTGAAGGGAGCACCGTGAAAAAGGAAGTGATCCTTTGGTTGGATTTTGATATAGGAGGATGAAGAGGATGGGAGAAGAATATGAGGGTCTTCTGTATGTACAAAGCTAGGCATCTTTGGTCGATGTATCAGAAGAAACTAGAAACGGTTTATGGCCCCCTGAAGAGGCAATAAAACCACCCTTGGATCTCATAATAAATGGGGCAGCAGAAAGTGAAGTGCTCTTCTGTCTTGGCCTCTCAAAGATGGCACATCTGGCAAATCCAGTCTGCTAGGTCAATCGGGTGATCCGCCTCCACCTAGAGTCTATGGGAACCTACTTGGAATTGGCCTAGAGGAATATGCAGAGCGTCTTCCCAATGACGGAGTGTGTACAGAGGTTGGATAAGGAGTCCATCCCTCACCTCCATGTACTATGCGTAGAAGGCCATCTTTGGACGGACCTCACCCCACTCGAAACTAGCCTAGAGAAATATTCTATGCTGAATACAGATGGGACACATTACTTGCTATTAAAATAATAATGATGAGCTGCACCTTCATCTCTCCTAATAACTCCAAAAAAGTAATTATATTAAATAATCATATACAATTATATATGTGAATGGTTATAATAATCTACTCATGAGGGTCCAGTGCTATGCGAACCTACTATTTATCTGTGCAGTTGATCCTATATCTTAGATAGAGGGTCATAACGATTCCCTCCCTGATTGAGATGCTTTGTCCTTGAAGCACAAGGATGAGAACAAGTATAACAAGATTTCCTTGTATTTGTGCTCATTCGACGCCAAGCTTGAATATCCATGCATCCATATCTGTTCCTTATTGGTGTCTATCTCCAATAATCAATTGTGCACAATTTTTATTTCTTATATTCAATGCATTGTTATTTCTTTTCTAGGTAGCTGTTGGTCTTCGATAATATCCTGTTATGTAATTGTTTTTCTTCTGATCTCATGATTGTTAGTGGTTCTAACTTATGCTCTCTGCTTCCCTGGTTGCAGTTGTCAATGTGCGTCTGTTTGTCTTTCTTGCAAACTTTATTGGTAATAAGGATGTCGATATGGTTCCACCTTTATAGCCTTTGCTTGTATCTTCAAACTTATCTTTGATCTTTTTTCTTAACCTGTTATCTCGATGTACCTTTGTTGCTTGTTTGTTGTTCATACTGACTTTAGGGAGAATGCAATCAAGAATTATCTTCTAGGTTTTTTTTCTGGGCTTCATCTCATGTAGCTGCATATCAACTTGTTTAAGCATTTTCTGATGACCTTCCTTTATGTTTTCTTTCCCATCCTCTTGAATCTAAATTTCAACCCCATCTATCTATCCCTTTTGGCCGCCTTCAATCCTCTTTTGCGTTTCTGTCTTTGACTTTGTCTTTATTTAGGGATTCTTCCATTTTCTTACAAATCACTTCTTCAACTCTTCTAGTGCTCTTCATGGAATCTTAATTTTTTCCTCTGTTTGTTGTCTTTCCTTCTCTTCTTTTAAGCTCTTAACCTCTTTATGGAGGTCTGATTATGGTTGCACAGTCTGGAGTTTTTTCATCTCTTTTCACAAGTTCTATGTTGAATTCCTTTTTAGCTTCCTTCAATTCATGTTTGATTTTCTTCATACCTTCCTTGTGTACTTTTCCCTAAAGTTCCTCAATTTTTGTTTCCATTATCCATTGTTTCAAGAATATTTCTTGAAATTCCCTCCACGGTATATGAATCTGGTGGTGAAAGCAAGATTCGATCACCATTTATGAGATTCACCATCTCTATGTTCTGAATTAAATATGTTTTATCATAGTTTTTCTCTAAAGAATCATCTATAACTTTCTTTGTGAAAGCAAGATTCGATCATCATTTATGAGATTCACCATCTCTATGTTCTGAATTAAATATGTTTTATCATAGTTTTTCTCTAAAGAATCATCTATAACTTTCTTTGTGAATGACTATAATAATCACTTATATAGACTTTTTCTCACTCATTACTTGTGTGTACACAGTTCTGGGCCGGCTTACTATTTGTTTATACCAGTGATCCTTTTTATTGGCTAGAGGGTCATAACAGATTTGAAGTTACTTGTGCGTGTTGTATGTTTGGCTGAGTGAATTGCTATAGTTACCTGGCTAGTTGAGGTTTGGAAAACAAAACAGAAATCGATGCCATCTTTTACTTCATTATTCTTTGTCCTGGTGTCTATCACTATATCATCAAAGCAAATGGTTGGTTGTGGTAAAATGCAATTGAAAAGAGTGCTGACAAAACTAACTAGGCACTTGATATGATAAATCAAATGACAAATTTAGATCCAGTCATGTATAATTTTCTTCATCTTGCTCTGCCTTTGATGTGCAAATGATATGTCAACATGTTTGTGGTGTCTGGAGATAATCAACATTAATTGAAATTTGCTAGTACAACTCAGGGAAAACTGATTTGTGCTGATTCTTGTAATGGTTGTCTCAAAGGATACTATGATCTTGAAGGTCCTTCCATATTCCTCTAGACTTTTGATGAATGTGGTCTTCAATAGTTTAGCCTTTTCTGTTCCGCTGTATAGAATTCATAGCATAATCTGTTGTGTTTGAAGCATTGATTTTATGGTGTATCTTATTGTCATTTCTGGTAATGAAGTGCTTTTCTTGTAGTTATGCTTTATGTTTGTTGCCAAAATTTATGCTTTCATCTGTTTGAAGTTTTTTACATTCAGTTTTCAAAAACTTTATTTAGAATTTTCTGGCATTGAACTTCTGAAGTACAATATCAAAAGCACTAATGCGGAGTAAACCATTTATCTTTTGTATCTGTAGGGTCGCTTCGAAATTCTCTCGCTCTCTGGCTCATTTATGCTCACAGAAAATGGTGGGGCACGTAGTAGAACTGGTGGCCTGAGTGTGTCTTTGGCAAGCCCTGATGGCCGTGTTGTTGGTGGAGGAGTTGCGGGAATGCTAATGGCAGCTAGTCCAGTGCAGGTAAAATTATAATAATAATAATAATAATAATAATAATAATAATAATGATAATAATCTATTTTAGGGTCATGGCCAAGCCAAACACCAAATTGGTTTATGAGACCCCCTTGTTTGTGGGACAAGGGACCCCCTCCATGCAGCGATTTGACTGCTAAAGTCTGCGGAGTTATATATACCCTACCCCCCTCTGAATTTGAACCTGTGACCTCCAAGGAGGAAACACATGTTCTTAACCCTCTGAATTTGAACCTGTGACCTCCAAGGAGGAAACACATGTTCTTAAGCATTAGGCCCACTTCTTTTTATACTTTCATTTTGTGATCACTTTTAAGATTTAATATATACAGGTTGTATTGATGTGCAGGTTGTTGTGGGGAGCTTTATTTCAAATGGTCAAAAGGATCCACCTAAGCCTGCCAATCCAGAGCCTTCCATAGGCTTGGCACAAGCAGCTGCATCTGGAGGTCCAGTTGCCATTCCAATTTCTCGGTCACCTCTGAATGATACCTATGGAGGTCCAGGTAGTCCTCCATTGAATCAAAATACTGGGGGTTCAGCTATTAGTAATACTAATCAACAAGCAATTCACAACATGACTTCTTTTCAGTCAATGGCTTGGACAGGCTCACAGTCAATGAAAGAGGCGAGGCATAACACTGATATTAACATATCTTTACCGGGAGGATAACTGTATGTAGACTTGAACTCTTTTTTACAGAAAGATTTTGTTCCACTTCTGAGATTTAGCAGACTGACTACAGGGGGCGTTAGGATTGGTTGGGGTCAATACAAACAATTCATTCTGATTGCTGCATACCTCTCCAAGCAAAAGTTCCGAACTGACTGATATAACTAATAGTCTTCCAGAACAGATGCAAAAGCTGTTATTGCGGTGTCAACTGTTTTGATGTAAGCTATAAAACTTGCTTCTACGTTTTTCATGCTATTGCCAGAACTATAAAAGGGACAATTAATTTATGCTCTTCGACACAGGCCTTACACATCTCTGGAAGTCATGTATGATGTGTAGCCTTTGCTTTCTGCAAATCCTAATTTGTATTGCTATTCAAGTGTGGATTTTAGTTTTATTTTGTAACTCTTGAATTTTATAAGTCATTGAATACCCATGTACAAGAGTTGTTTTCTTGTTTTAATGGAAGTGATGTGTGGATTTGTTCCATGTATGTTGGAGCAATTGCCAATGCAATGCTTTGTGTCTGGGAGAGCATACATATCTAATTTATCTGAAAGTTCAAACCATAAAGACATATATTTATTTGCAATTTGACACTGAAAGACTGGATAGACCAACCCTTATTGAAAACATATAAATCTGCCCAAGACCATGTATATTTACACTCTTAAGTATTGAGAATATATAAATCCGCGACAATGTATATATATTTTTTCTGGCCGACAAAACTTACGAGTTCATTATGAACTGCACACTCTACAGCCTTTTCCTTCCGAGTCAGTAGTAAGGATGCAGATACACACTTGTAAAAGTTGGCTGATTATTGTGGCGAGCTGCCATGTGGGTAGCTTATTATCTGAAATTAGCGGTTTGCTTCAATTAGAAGCTATAGTTTCTGATGCTAAACTTGGATGTTTAGTTGTATAATGACAGTGACTATCTTCAGCGTATCCATGCTGCTAAGAAAATATATGCTTGGTGTTTTATATGTTTCTGGTTGTGGTTTGTTTGTTGAAAATGTAGCATTCCTTTTATCAAAAGTGTGACCCATTTCCAGCAGTTTTTCTTGAGGTTGCTTATCCTTGCAATACTTCAGGATTAACATACTAATCCGTAGAGCATTTGAAGCACTATTTTACGACACTTTGTATGATTGCTTGTACTTTATATTCTGAATATGATGTCTTCCTCTGTTGGTGTTTCTATATAACAGAAAAATAGAATCAGATGAAATGAAAAACAGGGTACATGACACTGACCAGATCTTAAGAATTTAATAAAGTTTTGCTCCTCGTTAGAAAGATTTAGGAATTTGATATTTCATTTTCTTTGCCTTAGTGTGTTTCTAACCATCCATTGCTGGGTGGAAGGTGGATTCATGTTGTTTTCAGTGTCTAGAGAAAGCACCTTAATCTTATTCTAAGGATATTGTGTACCCCAATCATTTCCAATATTACTTTGTTGATCGTGGTTGATTCCATATACAATTGTGAGGTTTGATTTCAAGCACAATGCATTGGGTCACCTTCCTCGATCGAAAAGCTGCCATATTTGTTTGTGCTTTTGAGTCTTTTCATCAATGTTCCACCAAGTTCCCTGGATGGGGGATGTGGTAATGGTGAAATGCATCCAGGGAATGTGGGAGACGTACCCCCAAATTTTATTAAATGTCATGGGAAACATCAGGGTCCCTGAAATAGGGACCTTGTCCGAAATCCAAAAAAAAAATCAAGTATATGAGAACAAGGACAAGTTAACAATGAATGCATGAAATGAATATTCACATTCCCTTTAGGGTTTTGATTTATTTGTGTTTTTTAAAAGTGATTTTTTCTAAAGCCATTCGGCAAAAGTTTTGGGAGAATGCCTAGGAGTCACCCGTTTTTGAGGGGGGATGCCCAGGCATCCACCACAAAAGGGAAACACTCCCCATTTCATGGGAAACGTCCTTTATGTCTTCCCAAGCTCCCCAAAAAGTGGATGTGGGGAACATCCCCTACTGAGTTTCCCTGCCTTGAAAATATGAGAAGCATGAGCTATGCGGCCCCCACACAAGGGAGCCTGTCCTTTTGTAACACTGATATCCCCGCTGATGCAGTTCTCTTGAGAACGGCTGTACGATGTTACATTAAGAAATTGAAATTGTATTTGTGAATACAATCAAGTATACTATATGATTAAGTTATTTTAGGTTTTAAAAATCACAAGGAGGTATAAATGTCTTTCTAAGCATGATTACAATTGGATTTTTAATGCTTTGATCTGCTCCATAAGGGGTTATTATTCTGTGCTTTATTATAACAGGTAATCAATTGGTCAAGCTGCCTAGGCTATGATTTAATTTCGTGGAATATGTAGAGACAAGACATAAATTAGGTTGAGCCATTGATCAAGTATTATATTATGATTTAGTTTATTTTTATAGCAAAAGGGGATTCAGGGATTCATTTGGATTTTAATGTGTTATAAGCTTGATTACGTGTGGATTTTTAATGCTTTGATCTGCAATGCAAAGGTTATTATATTACTTTATTATAGCAGGCAGCCAAATGATCAAATTGCCAATGGCTATGATTTAATTTCTTGGAGAGTATACAGTGACATCTAAATTAGGTTGAGTCATTGATTATATATTATATGATGATTCGGTTTTCTTTTATGGCAAATGGGGCTTTGGGGATTCATTTCAGTTTCTTATTAACGCACTTGCGTTTTAGATAGCTAGGAACTGAAGGCTTGTAGTTTGCGCAATCAATGCAAGTTCATAAATTTGTTTATAAGCATGATTGCATATGGATTTTTAATTCTTTGATCTGTTAAAAAGAGTTATTATATTACTTTATTATAGCAGGTAACCAATTGATCAAGTTGCATGTGGTTATGATTTAATTTCTTGGAGAGTATACAGAGCCAGGGATTGTAAATTAGGTTGAGCCATTATGATTTAGTTTACAAAGGGTTTTGAGGATTCATTTCAGTTTCTGAGTAAGGCAGTTGTATTTGAGATAAAGAGGAAATTGAAGGCTTGTAGTTTGTGCAGAACGACACATTTATATAATGAATAAAGTTTCCTTGTTTTGGGTGCAACTTTTCCATAGTGAGAAACAATGTGCACATTTGTGGTTTTTGTCCACTGGCAATGCTTTGAAACATATCATGGTTTTTATTTTTAGCATGAAAAATTGTTAATGCTTTTAATTTCAACATTTCAATGTGCTCTCTGAATTATAGGTCAGGGTGGTACTGCAAGGGAGGGGTCTGCTCTCATTGACACATTAACTATCAGAAAATCTTATTCGAGAAAATCGTTGTTGGTGTTGGAGGTAACTATCATTAAAATTGTTTGAAAGGTAGGGTCATGTTATCTCATTTTATTAAGACCTAAAGGCTTTGTAATGTTTAAGAATTTGATCTTTGCCGATGGGGTAGTAATTTGAGTATTTACAGTTTTTTCTGGCATTTTTAAAAAGTGGAGAAATAGGGTAAATGAGAAATTCATGGATTTGTGCAAGTAATTGTTTGATTATCATTTATAATTATTATGACGCCAAAATTGACATTTTGTGTATACTTAGTATTCTAATTCCTAATCAAATGATTGAGATAGTCCCAAATGAGAATGTATAACTTGAGGAGAGATGTCCCTCTTTGGTATTTTGTGTATTCCAAGTAATAATAACACCTTAATTAGTAAAAAAAGAAACTAAATTGTCTGCAATGAACACCGTAGAATTTGAAGAACTTGGTTAAAATATGTTGTGTGATTATGATGATGATGTTCACTGTGTTCTAAGCCAATATAGCATATGGAGAAAATAAACATAATCTTACAAAGTAGTTTTTACAAAGGTCATTCTATATTTGAACATAGTGGAAATGAAAGCAACGATTTCATTATGGTTTTCATAAGCCAAGAGGTTCTAAAGAGTATTTGTTATGTGAAATGATGCTCATGTTCGGCATCCCTTGTATCACAAATTTTGTAAATTTGTCTATTCCAAGGTGTTTTTGGGTTAGTCTAGTGATCAGTTCACTATGGAGGTCATGAGCATTTGTTTCAGTATCACAATGTTTATTATGTTTTTAAGCTCATAATATTGAGAATTAGTTTTGATCATTCAAATTAGGATCGACAAAACATTTGCAATGTTCTAACTTCCTGTTGTTAATGATTTCACTCATTTCAATTTTTATTTATAAACTTCACAGGGATATGAGATTTGATATTATCAATATTATCAATTTGATTTTCTTTTATATTCTATTAATTAAACTAAACATCAGTTTCTGAGTCCAACTATATTTAAGCCTATGGTGGCAATTGCTCCTACTAGAAGTAAACTTGTCCTTTCTCAACTTAATCAATTGTGTAAGATGTTAAATTTTATGGATACACATCCAACTTTAGTGACGAGAATGAGGTTAGTGTTTCATTTAATTTTAAAATTATAGGTTATGCAATACTTTTGGATTTGTTTGATTTTATTTCGAGTTTCATGAGTTGTTGTAGGTCCAAACTTCAAAGCCATATATAATAATTAAGATAATCGAAGTGTTGAAAATAGTGTTTTCTTATTTTAGTGCCAAAGTTCAACATTTTTACAAATTTTTTGAAGACTATATTAAGTTATCTAGTAGTCAATCATTTTGTTATCGACATTGAAATTGTTGGCCAAGTATTTGTAAGATTGTATCTTTTCAAGGGTGTTGTCCACACACGAAATTGGAGGGTACATTCTTTTATTGGATTTGATTATCATAATATAGTTTTATTAATATTAATGACAAGATCATAATTATTGAAGAATTATTGGAGAACTTTGAGTTGCTTGTGAATATCGTCAATAGTTTTGCAAGAACAATATCATCAATGAATAAGAGAATGATGACATGTCTGACCATGTTAATACCAATGCATCCCTCTTCTTCTAAGGATTGCTCAATTCCATTGATATAGATGTAAAAAATGATGGGAGAAAGGGGACACCCTTTCCACATTACAATTAATGTCTATTGATTATTTTTTATCACATTTCGCTTTAGCAACAACTCTTTTATAGAGCCTAATCACAACACTATTAAGCTTGGGAAGGATACCTATTTCCTCCAATTTTTTCCATAGCTCGATGATATTTTTTTCTTTCTAAAATCCATAAAACAACATATGACATCTTCTCTTTTGTTTTTACAATCCTTGACATCAACTATAAGGGTGACAGGCTTATTAGTTGTAGTTGTTGAATTTTTCATAAAAGATGATATTGTATATGAATGAATATCTTATTATGATGATTAGTGCTCTATATATAAAGAACATATGGTGACCATGGTGACCATCCATGAAGAGATGCGTCCATTGAGTAATAAATATATTTACACTTTATATTATATTATACATATAATATAAATATACTTTATAGTTTATTATATATATTTATACTTTATATTATAAATATATTATTACATTAATAATATTATAATTAATAAAATTGCTTGATAATTAATAATC
>CBVK0100325470.1:0-12232 GCA_900067695.1 Picea abies
GATTCTTCTTGTGCACAACAAGTCCAAAGTTCTTCAAATGTGAGATACTTTGTTCTTGTGTTCATGCTTGCGGCAAATGCATCCCATGTCTTGGGAAGACCATTAAGCACTATATTTACTAGTTCCTTTTATGAAATGATTTCCTCAATAGCTTGTATTTGATCTCTTAACTGAGAGATTCTTACAAAGTATGATGTTATGGTGTCATCATCATTCACCTTCAGGGCACGAAACTCATTCTTCGGACACGTTAGTTAGAGCATTATACATCTTCTTGGATGAGTCGAGATGAGAAATGTAGGGTATCAAATGGTCCTTTACAGAGTCCACTATGATACTCATAGTGTTGATGTCATTGTCCTTGAATTGATGTCATTGTCCTTGAACTTCTCCATAACTGCAACGTTCTGAGGTTCTTTCCTTTTCTCGCTTTAAACTCTGGTTCCATGATCTTGCCTTTCACGATATCCAACACTTTATTCTTGGCAAGGATGAGGTCAATCCTTGTCTTCCATGCTCTAAAGTTAGAAGCCCCTTCTAACTTTTTTTCTGACTTCATAAAGTAAGTCATGACTACTTTGACTTGGTCAACCTTTGAATTTGACTTGGTCAACCTCTAACTTTGACCAAAAGCTCAAACTCGACGTCTTGGCTTGCTGAGAGTACCAGGAGGTGCGCTAGGCTAGGGCGCACTAGACTATCCAGGAATTAGGTCAAGCTCTTCACTTAAGGTGCCTTAAGAAGAGGATTAGGGTTTTGTTGTTGCAACAAAAACTTTGACTGCAACTGCAACTATAACTGAGCAAATCCTCCTAATCTATCTTCCAGTGGTTAGACTGTCCGAAGATAGTGTGGGCCCATAACCTGTTAGAATAATAGGTGTGCTCGTTTCACCATAGACAATATAGCAATATTGTCACCCAACCATAGGCACAAAGCCCACCCCCGAGCACCTTAACCATGACAGAGAGAATAATTCCAGAAGCAAACCCTAGAACTGATAGCCAACCAAGGTAGTGTACCTCTCTCTAGAACTATCTTACCAAGCAGAAAGTCTAAACCATAACCAAAGAGAAAGTCCGAGCCAAAACCGAAATGTCAGTTGTAGCAGCTGCAACTGTAACTCCTCTCTAGACTTGTGCACCACTAATCTTATGCAGTTCTGTGAGAGAGTGACAAATGAGCTCTAGTGCCCTCTTATTTATAGTCCTCCAAGTGACCTAGCTGGGTTGACTTCTACTTTTGGAGGATAATAATTTAATATAAATTATTATCCCGAGTCGACTTGTCTTCTAAGGTTATTTCCTAACCTTCTAGGGTTTCTCTTGCTTCCCATAATATTCTAGACTCGTCAAAGGTTACACGTAGAGGTTAATACCTCCTGCAGCTACCATAATATCAACATAATCAACACATTCTTTTTGTGCAAATCCTTTTGCCACGGTCCTTTCTTTGTGCTTGTCAAGTGAGCCATTTGATCTATACTTGTTTTTGAATACCCACTTGCAGCCGATTGGTTTGGTTCCAAATGGATAATCCACCAACTTCCATGTCCCATTTTTTATGAGGGCATCATATTCCTTCTGCATGGCTTCTTTCCATTCATCATGATAAGTGGCTTCTTCAAAAGAAGTCAGTGCAAGGTTAATAGATAAATTCAATTCACAATCATATGAAACATCCATGTCATCTACTTCACCCGAGTTTGAATTATCTTCATGACTTCCATCTTGTCTTGAGGAGATTTTTGTCCCTGTTTTTCCGACCTCATCATGATGAACACTTTAAATGTTTTTGTGAGCCATTTTGGTGGATGTTTGTAAGATGGTTCGGGTTGCTCAATTGATTGAAATGGTGTTGAGTTCTCATCAAGCCTTAGCGTTTCAATCCTCTTGATCACATCATCCAAATGATCTTCAAGTTCTGATGGAGTGGCGGGGACTTCTTCATGTGGGGAAGATCATGCTTCAAAAGGAGATTCCAAAGATTGACCCAAGATATGGATCCCCCCTTCAAGATGTGGAATCTGATCATCAAATTCATGATGTCTTTACATGAGTGAATCTATCCAGATGATCAAGCTACCTCTGAACAATTTCGTCTTTCTTGGAGGATTCAAGAAAGATTACATCTCTGGAAATGATAAATTTCTTGTTTGTGTCATCATAAAGACGATATCCCTTGGTGGTGTTTGAGTGTCTCAAGAAGATAAACTTCTGACTCCTTGCATCAAGTTTGCTTCTTTTCTCCTTAGGAATCAAGGCATAACAGGTGTAACCAAAGACCCTGAGATGCCTCACCGAAGGAATGCGTCCATACCACATTTCATAAGGAGTCTTGTTTTTAAAAGCATGAGATGGACACTTGTTTTTGACATAAACTGCACATAAAATTGCATCAGCCCAAAACACCAATTTAACATCCTTGAAAAACATCATGGAACGAACCATATTTAGGAGTGTCATGCTCATTCATCCAACCACACCGTTCTATTGGGGATTGTATGGAATTGTGGTTTGATGTTTGATCCCATGTTGGCGAAGGTAGTTTTCAAAATCATTAGATGTATATTCTCTTCCATTATCAATGCGAAGAGAGCCAATATGAGAATGTGCTTCATTTTGAATCCATACATGAAATTTTTTAAAAGTTTCAAAAGCTTGTGATTTATCTTTCAACAAGTACACCCAACACATCCTCGTGTAATCATAAATAAAAGTCATGATATATTTATTTCCATTTGCAGAAGAAACGGGCATAGGGCCACACAAATAAGAATGAATCAGTTCAAGTTTTCTACATGCTTTGGAAGTAGAATCATGAAAGGGTTATTTATGTTTTCCAAGGATGCAAGCATCACATTACTTCAATTTCCTAGGAATAGTAGGAAAACCAGAAACACCATTTTTTTTCAACAAACGAAGTCTGTCATAATTAATATGGCCAAATCTAGCATGCCGAAAAAGGCTAGATGGCATTATACCTGCATCGTGATGAGAGGTATGCAACATTTTGTGTATGGGCAAATGTCCCTTTCAACTTCAACATACTTCCATCATCCATTCTAGTCATGACAACCATGTTGTTAGAATCCTTCCTTATTTCAACTTTGCCACTGAACATATGAATATAGTGGCCTTGTTGTCTGATGTGCATAAGGGACAACAAGTTTCTTTGCAGCTCAAGAAGATAGAGTACATCATGGACAAAAAAATCAGGGAGTACAGTTGGGCATCATAACTGCAATATGGTGACAAGATTGGGGTTTACAAGGGAGCTGCATGAATAGATTTATGATCGAAGGAGGTGAATTGATCTAAGGAAGAATCAATCAGACTAGAACGCAGAGTGGCTATGCATAGAGGGACTGTGCACAAGAAGGCAAACATATAGGGAATCAACTAGAGAAGGCAAAGGACAGGTATGAAAGGTATGAGGCGTTTCTACACGCTGGGGGAAATAAAATGCAAAGAGGGATAATGGAGTTAACCTGCGCTCTGATACCATGTCTGGATAGGTATGGAAGAAAAGTAACTCCACACTTGATGTCTATTGCATTATCATAAATGTGTATAAATACATTTCTGAGTGACAGTTGGTATTCACCTTCTGTGTGACTCTTCCTATCACCTATGAATCTTCATATTTACAATCATATTTACATAAGTAACGCAATCCCAAGGATTACGTGTCCAACATGTTCGAATATAGAATGCTTTATGAAGATGATGATGGTTAACATCCACTGAGGCCAAAATTGGTCTATCAGACCTTAAGAAAAACAAGAGATTACTTGGATTTATTTAAAATGTTATTTGGATGCTTAAAAAACATTAAGAGAAACATTCCAAGATCACTAAAGTTTTGATGACTTATAAGGTTAGGAAACTTGGTACTGTGACAAATATTTGGAAATTGGGATCTAATTTGGGTATACGTCGCTTAGGAGAAACTGTTTTTCATCTTCAACCCTCTTGGTGTCACAAATGTGACATATTCTTTCTTTCCATGGTCTTTTGGGGATTGTCCAACGCCTAGTTTCACTATGTAGCTCATGAGAATTAGTTCTTATTTTAGCAAAATATTGATTCTCTTCTTTACGTCAGTCAAAACAGAGAGATACTTTTGATCTTCAAGGTTAGGGTTAACCACCTCCTTACAATATCTTAATTTTCTTTTATCCTCTAATTCTTTATGGCATCATAGATTCTCCTTAAATTTATATTGTACAATATTTTTAATATTATCGATATTTTCCAGAATAACTACTTATTTTATTCCCCAATGATTTAGCCAAGACTTGCCATCATTATGCCATCCCCGCTTGAGTTGTTGGTGATTTTGGCTAGAATATGAAGCAATTTTGGGGAGCCCCTTGTTATCCATGTTGTTTATCTTGTTCTTGTACATCAAGTACCTAATCATAGTTGTGCCCTCAATGGGGGAAAGACTTGCTTCGATGAGAAAGATAGGATAGGGTGTTTGCTCTTAATTTTGAGATTATAAGTTATAAAATTCTTTTGGATCTTCTCTATCTTTTTCCAAGATTCTCGAGAGATACTGCATCCCCACAATTCACATCCATATAAGATAACGTGAGTGACAATAGTCTCAAAAAGGTTTTTTTTCTTATCCCATGGCCAAAGGTTTGCTAATTTACAATTATTTTCAAGCCTATAATAAGCTTTCCACCCTCCATTTATCATTTTCTCAATGTTATAGTTCCAATTGAGCTATTGATGAATATCAATTCCAAGATACTTGCACGAAGGCACTTCCTCCAATATATTATTGTCATATACAAAATTTTTGTAGGTGATCCTGTTGGACACTCGAGTGCAATTTTCTAAACAATGTCAAAATTTTCACTAGATTAAAAAAACAAGTTTGTTAAAGGAATTACAAATTGTTTTTTATAAAAATTAAAGTACAACTTGGTATAAACGTTTTTATTGGATCAATAAGGATCTATATTGTTTTAACAACTTACAAGCACGATAATAGTAACTTCATATTATCCTTGATGTTGTGAAATCATTGGCTTCAGTAAACAAATTGTCACATATACAATGTCTATTTTATAAAACTTAGGTCCTAGGAGTCATTAATGCTAGATTATAAAATTAAAAAAATAATAAGGTGTAATGCTAGGATAAATTAAGGACATATTAGTGCAAGGATGTATAACAATTATGATGTAATAAGACTCAAGTTTATATCATCTTTCCAATTTCTATAGTTTAACATATTTGTAACATTGTATTCATCATTTATTGTGTTTTAATTTTGATAATCTATGTTTCATAGTAGAAATGAGTCCATCGTGAGGTTGCATAAGACTTTTGTAATGAACATAAATATATTATATAATAATAACAATAATAAACAAAATCACACATCTTATCTAAATGATATGACTCCTCATCGATTGTGACTAGTTAATGCGATAAGTACATTGTCACATGGCATTGTATCATCATCATATATATATGGATTTTAATCTACTCTCCCTTTTACATTAGATATTATGAAACAAACTTCATTTCATTTGGTATCTCTCTTTTACATTAGATATTATGAAACAAGGTTCATTTCATTTGGTATCAGAGCTACATTTCTAATCCGATCCTTGGCCACATCTTTTATTAAATTTTGTTTGATTTGACTTTCATCCACACTCAATTTTTTGAGTTTCAACCACAACCCTTGACCACAAACGATTCTTGGTCAATTACAATTCAAAATATTACTGAAATAAAAATCCACTCGTTACAAATTCGAAAATAAAAATAAAAATTAAATAATGGATGAAAATAAAACAGACACAAAGATAGGGATTTGAAATACTAATAAGAGTAAGAATTGAAATCCCTCTTTCAAATATAGAGACTGGTGCTTATATGTTAAACCAATCAATTAAAAAAGGAGACATATGATGGAACATTCAACATGGCATGAAAATCAAAAAAAAATAAAAAATCAAATTACTCAGAATGGATATGGATAACAATTTAGATCTACATATCATTGGTGGCATAAAGCTGAGTGTGATAGATCTAATAAGTGTATTAGCCACATGAAGGGTGGTGCTTACATAGCTTTTGAAAGGACATTGTTGGGTGGTCAACCACGGTGTGTCGAATCGAATCATTGGAGGAAATTCCCTGACTGAAAAACTACAAAACAACATTAGAAACAAAAAGGTGTTCAATTGTTTCATTTCATTGTGAGGGTATCGAAGGTCCATACGCCCCCAAAAGATTACACTATACACGCTGCTATTGTTAAGGGAACACGACTCGTAGCATCGGGTCTATCTGGCCATCACCCCTGCTCCAATCTGAGAAGAAAATTGAGAGTTTGAGGTTGTTAATTAAAAACATTAAATCCATGTGTTGTAAACATTAACCGACAGTCTCAAATTACAAGTCGATGTTGGTTACCAAAGTCGCATCAATTTAGGTAGAATACATATTAAGAATTCAAATAAAAAAATTAGAAGGTTTTGGTGGAATTATTTTTAAAGTTCACATTCTCAAAAGATAAATGTGACATTAACCTATTAGAAAAACTTACTGAGAAAGAGATATTTTAAGAGCACATATTCATATCATTTAGGTTACACCCTTTTTGTAAGTTAATTTAATATTAAAAGAATAAAGTGGAATATGAACATCCAAAATTAAGGGAGAGATAAATCATATTACGAAGGAATATATAAAACTTGATCACTCTTTGTGCTTCTACTTATTATGAAAATTAATTATGGTTTCGATATCGAAGGTATATTTTTAAAAAAAAAAGAAAAAGAAAATATACGATGTCAAAATAAGTTGTTGAATAAAAAGTATTTTTGAAATTGTAGAAGTATTTATAAGTTGATATTGATTATGAAACCACAAATTATCCAACTTATGATCCAAAATATTGATATTTATAAGCTGATATTTATACTTTTTAAAAAAGAACAAAAGAATATACAATGGGAAAAGAGGTTGTTTAATAAAAAATATTTTTGAAATTGTGGAGGTATTTATAAGTTGATATTGATTATGAAACCACAAATGATTCAACCTTACGGACTAAATGTCATTTTTGTACATTGGAGTTCGAGTATTTGTAGACCTTTAAAAATATCCTCTGCCACAATTGTTAGAGATTATACACTACAAAGGAATATTTATGCAATGTGCAAATGCATGAATCACAAATTAAGAAATTAGAGGATGAACTCGCCGAAGAAAAAGAAAAATATAAAGATCTCAAGAATATAGTTGGTGATGAATTAGAATGAGGGAAGTTCTCGCCTAAAGGGTCATAGTAAAAAACTGGCAAAAGTCAAGAAGACGAAAGATATGAAGCAGTGCAATCAAATAGAGTAGGAGAAACTCAAGACGAGTTTATCAAAAAAAGATGAAGAAAATTCTCACTTAAGAAACATTAATTAAAGATTGTTTGAACAAATAAAAGGGTTTAAAGATGAGAAAATGGATAATCAAAGCCTTAAAAATAAAGTCGACAAGTTAGAAAAGAATGAAGGACTTACATGCTTGAGGGGTCATAATCAAAGCCTACACAAATTAAAAAGTTAAAGAATGATAAGAAATCACTATAGGAAAAGCTAGAGCAAATCACTAGTGGGGAATCATTGGTTGATAAAGAAATAATGACCAATTTCATTGAAGTAGAGAAGTCATTAAATGTAAAAATGCAAACCACTGAGAAATGAACCAATACAAATCTAATTAACATCAAAAATTAAAAAAAAAAATGTTTATATTGAAATCTTATCTACCAATAAATCACTAGAAGTATCAAAAGAAAAGGTTTCTAGAAAACAAGATACAAAGATGCCATATCGTCATCTTAATTATAAAAATCATTGGATTATTCAACAAAGTAACCAAAAACAAAATTAATATGAAAAATTAAGCGAATATCCTATTATATAGCAAAGAAGTTCAAGTGTGGAATCTTATCATTTCCCAAATCATAGAAGTTGATGCCACACGATTCTGCAGCAAATTGAATTAGGGTGGTTTGATCCTTTAAAAATAAAACAATTATTCTCAACACTTTGTAACTCATATCGTCTTGTATAGTGAACCATGGCAACTTCAAGAACAAAGAAACATGTGAAAACATTACAAACTAGAACAAACAAATAAAATCTTTCCATAAAATGCTTTGAAGACAAAGCATCTTAAAGAGGTAGGTAATGTAATAAACATAAATATGTAAATATATAAACATCAATAAATAATAATAAAATAGTAAACAATAACTAATTATAAATGAAAGGACACATCCTATATAAAGAACATGACCTACCAAAGTATATGACCCTTCATCCATTATGATTAGTCAATGTTATAAGTACATAGTCATATGGAATTGTATCATCATTTCTTATTCATTATTAAACATAATTATTACTTATCATATTTAGATTTTAATTTATTGTCCTTTTTATATTGGATATTCAAACTTTGTTGATTTCAATTTAAAATAAATAAATAAATATAAAATAATACACACAAAGACTATATAGTAAGAAACAATAAAATAATACACAAATTACTCAATTAAACAAAGCAAAATAAAAATAAAATATAAAAAATTAAACACATTACAATCTTAAAGAGAAAAGCAATTAATCCAAAAAAAATTAAAAAGAAAAAAAAAAAAAACTAAGTTAAAACATGACACTAAATAAGAGAACAAAAATCCAAATAAAGTAAATAAGAGAACAAAAATCCAAATAAAAAAGTGACAAAAATTACAACACCAAATCAAGAGAGTTGGGTAAGGCAGGATGTAGGATGTTGGGTAAGGGTAAGATAGGATGCAAGGCAAGCTTGTTTTAAGGTGTTTTATTATTTTCACCTTTTACCTTTCAAAGTAATCTCTGTAACATCTTCATTTTGTATATATGTTTTTTTTACATATATATTAAATGGTTAAATTGAATTGTAATGTCATTAGTGGACATGTACACCTAAACTCAAAGTATCTAGGTGAATTTGATCTCATGACCTCCTTGATCAATATGGCTTTCATGTGGTAAGTCAAAACTAACTATTAAAACATATGTGTATGTGTGTGCCCTAAAATTTGGTATCAAAACCTCATTTTCTATTCATGAAAATGAAGGGAACTACATGTGAACTTTGTTTGGTTTTGAATTTTGTCTATTCTTTTTTTTTTACTTAGTCTTTCATTTTTCTATCTCCTTTTATCCCCTTTTTTTTATTCTTTTCTTTTTTACTTAATCTTTCAATTTTTTTATCTCCTTTTATTCTCCTTTCTTTTGTTTGATTATTTTATTTTTTATTTTAACTTTTAATTATTTATTTAAATTATTAAATCAATTTCTTTAATTTAGAAATTTTTTTCTTTTAAACTTTAATTTAGAGCATTTTTTCTTTTAAACTTAAATTTAATTGCTTTTCCTTTTTAAAGTTTTAATTTCTTTTATATTATTTTAATTTTCCTTTTTAAATTTTTAATTTTTTTATATTATTTTAATTTTTTTATTTATGTTTGTAAATGGATTTATATGTTAATCTTACTTTTCAATGTGCAATATTTGTATGTTTTTATTTTATTTATTTATGTGTTTTTATGTATTTATATTTTCCTTTAATTCTTATGCATGTTTATGATAAATCTAATTAGAATCTAAAACATAGATCAAAATCAGAACATAAGAAAATTAAAAAAAGTATTGTCTAGGTTTTTTTTTTTTTCTTTGTCTAAATTGGACAACATAAATTCGCACAAAATCACAACTTTATGTTATTTAAATTGCATTTCTGAATATAGAAATGGATTCAGCGTGCTGATATAGATTTAACCACTCAAAAAACACAAATCGTTTCTTATGGAAAATAATTATGTCTTCCCCTCCTATATGTGTATGTGTTCATCACATATTATCCACATAAATATATAAATACATCATTGATTTTGTTAAATAATGGTTTTCTATATTAAAGGCATCTATGGTAAATTTGTCAATATAGACTAGTGTGATTGTGTAACAGCTTTTCAAGTAGACAATTACACAAGTATGTAATCAAACTAAAATTATCTTTTGAAAGGTTTTAATTGATTTTGTGAATGCATAAGGTTGCACAATGGTTTAGTAAAAGTAAGTTGTTTTTTTGTTTTATAAAACCATAACAATCAATCACTTAATATTATACTATAATGGATTATACATACCCTATCTTACCTTAATCTTACTCTACCCATGGACGTGTTGATCTTCTTAGAAGGAAACATATGTTCTTAATCATTAAATCCACTCAAACTACCTATATCTTATAAACAAGCCTCTACCTAGTAATTAAATAAAAATACTATCCAATATAGATCTTAACTAAAAATCCAACGCATAGCTATTAAATCAACACAATGGCACTACGATTTAAACAAGGTAACACAATGATCTGAATGATCCCTTGACTTCATGTCCTGGGTACACATTGTATAAAACTGGAACTTAAGAATGTGTCGGCCTTAACTATGGCATATGAAACAGGTATTCAAACAAGACTGCAACTTAAGAATTGGAACTTAAGATTATGTCAGCCATCAATCATGGGATGAGGTACAATGTTGTAGATAACTATTAATTGATAGCAGACCACTATACTGGTTTGATCGAACGATTCCTTGTTGATTTGAATCGCCTCTTGGCTTTCAAAGGAAGGAAACAATCAAATGTTGAGTTAGAACAAACGACATTAGGGTTAAGGAATCCGTAGTATGCTGGATCGAATTGTCCAATCCACACACAGACAGGATTCAAACGCAGGTTTGAAAGAAGAAATCAAACTCACGATTGGTATGAGAAGCCTCTTGGCATCCAACTAAACACAGAGTTTAATATGTCTTTTTTGCATTTTGGTTTGTAAAATCAATTGAACGTTGGTTTGACTGATTGATCACCCACAAGATGGATCCAAAATTCCTCATAACATTCGATTCCACACAGAATTTAATTTGCAATGCCTCTCAGCATACTAGTTTTAAAACCAATTAGACGTTGGTTTCAATGAATCAATCCAACACAAGATGGTTATGAAATGCCTCATGGAATTCAACTCAACACATGATTTAATATCCAAGGCCTTTAGACATTCAGATTTTAATGTCAACTGAACGTTATGAAATGACAAGGCCGGGATGGGTAACATTCATACTATATTCACGAAATTACCTCATAGCTTTGCATGGTCTGCCAGAATGGCTAAAATTTATACTGCATTCACCCAGAATTACCACACAGCTTGCGTGCCCATAGATATATAGACTGTATTCACCAAGAATTACCAGATAACGTTGCTCATAGATATATACATATATTTTTAAATGAAATAGTTAGGGTTCAATTTTCTATATTTCAAATTTCATAATAAAAATAACAATTTTTATCTTAATTAAAATATGTTATTTAATTATTCATGAAAATAATAAATATATGACGATGATGATTAAGAGAAGCTTTCCAAGATCACCATAGTTTTGTTGAGTTAAGAGGATAGGAAGGTTGATAGAGTGACAAATATTTTGAAAATGAGATCTAATCTGGGTATAGGCTGGACAATCTAAGAGAAAGTGTTTTTCATCTTTAACTTTCTTAGTGTCACAAAGGTGACACACTCTTTCATCCCAATGAGTTTTAGGAATTGACCGACACCCACTTTCACTATGGAGCTAGTGAGAATTTGTCCTTATCTTAGCAATGCTCATTTTTTTCTTTACACTTGTCAATACATATAGATATTTTTGATCTTACAGATTAGGGTTGCTTACATCCTTATAATACCTTAATTTTCTGCAAAATGATGTCTTCTATGATACCCCAATAGTTTAACCAAGACTATGTATCTTTATACCATCCTAGCTTGAATGGATGATGGACATCTTTATATTCTTCTCTTAAATTAATAGAAATAATATAATAAAAATAATTAATAATTTATTTATTAATCTATTTAAATTTTAAATTGTTTATAAATCAATATTTATAATTGAACCTAACTGTCATTTAAATAATATAAAAAGAATATACATCTATAAATTTCTTAAATAAGTAAAACTATAAAATTATTAATAAATGTTGTAAAGTTATACGCGTTTATGTGATGCTTAAAATGCATGCTCCGAAGGGACGTGCTTTTAGATATCACACAACTGTTAACGTGGCGGCTCGATATGTTTA
>CBVK0100325513.1:0-16356 GCA_900067695.1 Picea abies
TATATATATATATATATATATATATCGAAGTCCATCCTTAGGAGATCTGTCCCATGTACTTGACCCAAGCCATGCCCTAGGTTGTTTTCCCCGAAAGCACCTCCTTCTGAAAAGCTCCATCATATTCCAGAGCTGGAGTGAGTTCCTTGAAAGGACCACCATTTTTAAATAAATACTTAAGCTTACCTCACCCCTGTCACAGAGTTCATAGCTCGATGATTTAAGAAGGCTTTTCAGTCAGGTCACCCAGCCTGGTGATAATTACCCAAGAATTCGTTGAAGGATTCTATGGCATAAGTTTTGAAACCTTGCACCAAAAAGAATGGTTCCCTTAGAGTTTGGTATTTCGGCATTTCGACACCCGGGATACCCAAGGGAAAGTGTCCTTGTCTTCACATGTCATGAAATCCTGATTTGCAAAACCCTAAAATGATATAGAGTGGTTAGAGTTGGTATTTCGGCATTTCGACACCTGGGATACCCAAGGGCAAGTGTCCTTGTCTTCACATGTCACGAAATCCTGATTCGCAAAACCCCAAAATGATATAGCGTGGTTAGAGTTGGTATTTCGACGTTTCGGCACCCGGGATACCTAAGGGCAAGTGTCCTTGTCTTCACATGTCACAAAATCCCAATTTGCGAAACCCCGAAATGATATAGTGTGGTTAGAGTTGGTATTTCGGTGTTCCAGCACCCAGGATACCCAAGGGCAAGTGTCATTGTATTCGCATGTCGCGAATTCCCAATTCGCGAAACCCCGAAATGATATAGCATGGTTTGAGTTTGGTATTTCGGCATTTTAGCACTTGTGATACCCAAGGGCGAGTTCCATTGTATTCGCATGTCACGAATTCCCGATTCACGAAACCCCAAAATGATATAGCGTGGTTTGAGTTTGGTATTTCAATGTTTCGACACCTAGGATACCCAAGGGCAAGTTTCCTTGTCTTTGCATGTTGCGAAATCACGATAGGTGAAACCTTGAAATAGTATAGCGTGGATAAGTCTGGGTGTTTCAGAGTTTCAGCAACCAGGAAACCCAAGGGTGAGTTTCCTTGTACTCGCCAAGTGCGAAACCTCAAAATGAACTTAGTGTGATATATATATATATATATATATATATATTGGCGTTTCGGAGTTTCGGCTCCCAGGAAACTCAAGTACGAGACTTCTTGTCTTCGTATGTTGCAAAATCTGGATGTGAGAAACCCCGAAATGTTAGAGCATGAGTAGATTTTAATGTTTCAGCATTTCAACACCCAGGACTCCCAAGGGTCAGTTTCCTTGTCTTCTTACATCATGAAATCCCAACTTGTGAAACCCCGACATGAACTTAGTATTAGATATATATACATATATCGGCGTTTCAGAGTTTCGTCTCCCAGGGAACCCAAGTGCGAGACCTCCCATCTTTGTGTATCACGAAATCCCGACTTGTGAAACCCCGACATGAACTTAGTAATATATATATATACATATATCAATGTTTCGGAGTTTCGCTCCCGGGAAACCCAAGTGCGAGACCTCTTGTCTTTGCGTATCATGAAATCTCGACTTGTGAAACCCCGAAATGAGCTTAGTAGATATATGGGTTTCGGTGTTGCGACACCTAGGAAACCAAAGGGCAGGAACCTTCGTCTTCATACATCGCAAAATCCCAGTACGCAAAGTCACGGTAGGTGAAATCTCGAAGCGGTTTGGTGTGAATAGAATTCCGGGTTTTGGGGTTTGGGGAGTCGAAGAACTCGGCTCCCTCACATTTCAATCTCCCAGTTCTTGAAGTCCCGAAATGCGAAAGGTGCCTCTTGGCTTAGCCCGGGGTCACAACCGACGAACACATGGGAGTAAATCCTATGTTTGGTACATGAGTTTCACATGACGGATCTTCAACGAAAGAACTAGTGAGTTGGTGTGGTGAAGGTCCCGATTGGAAGACCTAGCCTATGCTAGAACCTCGTAGGAATTCGGGGATTCTATTCCTTGGTAAAAAGGAGGAAAAAGATGAAAAATATTAGTTCTCGTAGTGGGTGTGTTACACTGAATTGGTCTATCGTACCTTAAGAGGGTAAGGGATTACTTGAAATTATTTATAATTTTGTTTTTGTGCTCGAAAAGAATTAAGAGAAGCTTTCCAAGATCACCATAGTTTTTTTGAGTTAAAAGGTTAGGAAGGTTGGTAGTGTGTCAAATATTTTGAAATTGAGATATAATATAGGTATAGGATGTACAATCTAAGAGAAAGTGTTTTTCATATTCAACCTTCTTAGTGTCGCAAAGGTGACACACTCTTTCATCCCATGGCATTTTAGGAACTGACCAACGTCCAGTTTCACTATGGAGATCGTGAGAATTTGTTCTTATATTAGTAATACCTATTTTTTTCTTTACACTTGTCAAAACAGAGAGATAATTTTGATATTCAATATTAGGGTTGATTACATCCTTATAATACCTTAATTTTATTTTTTCATCTAACTCTTTATCACACCACCTTTTCTCCTTAAATTTTGATTTGATGATATTTTTAATAGTATCCTTATTCTACAAAATGATGTCTCCCATCATACCCCAATAGCTTAGCCAATAATGGGCATATTTATGCCATCCTTTCTTGAGTGGATGATGGTTACGACTATACTTTGAAGAATTATAAAGGGTGATTGAAACAATCTTTTGTAAAAGGTTCTTAAGAACTTTGTAAAAAGTGATTGAATATTTTTTAAAGGAAGGGAATTAGGACCTTGAAAGATAAATTTGCAATGAGATAAATTCCATTGGTTAATATTGTTTTGATTTAATCAAATGTGGATGTTACTATGAATTTGGGAAATTTGATGTAGATCATTGAAGGATTCTCAATGTAATTGGGCACACAATTTTGATAGAAAGAATAATATTGCAATAAAATCAAATTATTTTGGTCCTTATCCTAGAAATATCCTTAAATGTGAAAAGGGAGGTCTAAGGAGACTTTTACTTATGTGAAATTGTGCATGATTATGATGTTTTGTGTCTATTTTTTTGAAATGTTTAATTTGGTAAATGAGCAAGCACAATAAGTGGAAAAATGTTAATCCTTCATGAATAATTGTTTTTTGAATCAAGATATCCTTTCATCATTGAATTGTATAAGGACATAATTGCATGAAACTCTTTCAAGTCAATAAGGTGTTTTTCATTTTAAAACTGAGTTGTGAAAATTATCATAAATAAATGTTTAAAACTCAATAAGGAGATCATCATCAATTCAAAATCATTATAATCACATTTTAAGGTGCATGATCAACAATACATACAAAAATAATCATCTTTGAATACTTTGTATGTACAAAAATAATATACAAGTCCATGCCATATGAAGCATATAATTTATTTTCACAACAATGAAACATTGGAAATATGTGTGTGTGAGAACCCCAATGGAACACGCTGCTACAAAAAACAGTGCATAAAGTCTAGGAGAAGAGGTTCCTTGCCACATGAAGGGATGTGTGTCATCCCACAAGATCTGTACATGCCAAAAAGATAAAAGAAAATTACAAATACTTTAAAGTTGTATTTATCATATATTTTTCAAATAAAAAACTAAATACATAAACAATGAAAATGTAAAAATATGTTGTATTAACCTAGTGCAGGAAACTATTTTGAATAGGATCCACCTTCAGGCCATGAAAAGTATTCCCACAATAAGAGCATTGATGTGGAACAAATATTGTAGAACCAAAATGGCTATCCTAGTCTAAAGGACCTACATCTACTCTTCTAACATCCATAGATGATGAATCTCAATGAGAAGTTTCCATAAATGTACTATGCTAAACTAGACTACATGTTGAGGATGAAATAACAATACTAGTAGCCCCAATCCCATATCCAAGATGAGGTGGCTTGTGGGGGGTGGGGGTGGGATAGGAAATAACCTGGAGAAAGTGGCCCTTTCAATGGGTTATTTTTGGTGGTTGGGCACTCTTGAGAAAAACTAAGACCAATCTCGTATAATTGTCCAATGTCAAAATAATTTACATGGAGACCCAAGATGAACATGACCCATAATTTCCCAAGAAAATACAAAGGGAATTCCCTTTTATTGTAGGGATATTGATAAAATAACATAAACCATTGATCCATCTAATTTTCTCTCCATGCCAACAATATGCACTAGTACATGCTAAGATGCCTCTTTCTCGGATCAGACAATTATTTGGTTCCAAGGTCAATGAACAATGGAACAATACAATATTTTATTATATTTAATATTTTGACGTCTTCATTACTAATCACAATTGATTACTACTCTCTCACCTTGTCCCTATATTAGGATATATCAGATAATTGTCCATGGGCATAGACTATTGAAGAAATGATGGTGTCAAGTGAAGTGTCCAATGAAATACATGATGGCTCTCTTGTGTTCCTAAGCTCCCCAATTAGCTTTTCAAGGTCATTTAGACATTTATTAATTTCATTATATGGGTCTTGTGGGGAGTCAGTTTTTTTTTGTCAATGTTTTTCTCCATGGTGATGAAATAACAACAACAATAAAATAATAACAAAAATTTCTAAACAAATACATAAATTCTAAAATTTAAAAATTACAAAAAATGACATCTAAAATAAAATATAATTGGAATGAGATATTCTCTCAATAAAATTCTGAGTGCTAATGATGTTGATGTCCAACCCATGTTTTTCCTCAGTGATTTTGGCCTAGATGATGAAATGCACTCATGTTGGTGGAGAATAAATCACCACAGTTGGTGAGAAATGTATAAGAAAAGAGTCACACTTTTTTTATGCACTTATAGTCAATAACACACGTGTTTATGTTGCATGTATGATAAGAAACATAAAATAGACATTTGGACTCTTATAATCCATGATTGACTAACATTTGTGCTTCTTTAGTGGGGGAAGGTTATTTAAAAAAAAAAATGCATGTGCATTCCTAAAAAAATAATGACCATGCATTCCTATTGAAAAGAAAAATGGAACCATATTCATGCACCCACCCTGGTGCACTGATGATTTTCTAAGACTTATACTTTTCTTTTGTAAGAAGAGTGATTTTAAGAAAGATGTATAAAGAAAAATACTAAATTTATAGTATATTATCATTATTAATTTCTAAATGGATAATATTATTCCTTACATGATTATTTTCTAATTATTATAATAAGAATAATTTGTCATAATTTTATTTGTAAGGCTTAGGAAAAAGAGATATCTATCAACCCCTTGTTTAGGTGATCGATTGTAGGGGAGCAATCCAAAATATTTGAAAAAAATGGTCTATAAAGGAAAAACAAGTGTTTTCCTTTAAATCATCATTTATGTCAATCAACAAAGAGATAATTTGTAAATAGCAAGGGGGATATTTGACCAATGTCTTTGAGGAACTGTAGTGTACTTATATATATAAAATGGAGGATGGAGAATTATATATGAAAAAATTCAAGCACGCTAACCAGGAGTACCCAGACTGGTATTAGAGAATTATATATGAAGAAATGTAACATACCCATCCACTCACAGGCCAGACATGCTAACCACAAGTCCCTTCTTTGGACTAATTTGAGCCCTGCTCAAAATTTAGATAGCAAGGATGCATGAAATGTTTAGATGCATTAATCAATATTCATGTTAAACATAAAAACAATGAAGCATACGACATGAACAACCATAATTAACAAGCATGAATACTCTAAATACATCGAATTCAACAATAAATAAATACACAGTAGAATAAATAAAAGAAAACCATTGACTGGCTATAGACCAAGGATGGTCCACCCAACCATAGACAATGTTGTTCCAAGTCTCAACAACAATGTCACCCCTGAGCCAGGGATATGAATCCACAAGGAAGGTTATAGAGTGTTACTCGACTTTCCAAACCAGTCAACACTCAAGCTCTCATAGGCTTCCCAACCACAATAATCCAAGTTCCCATCTCTCTTCTACCCAGCCTGCACAACCCAAGAGAATGAACCCCCACCCTTATCCGCCATGCAATCCCTGGGGAATTCCTTCTCCTTTCAGGGATCTAGTGCAGTTGGTCCAAAATCTCCATGCTGGGACTCTCAAGACTCGCAGCTATGAGAAAAGATGGACATAGACCACGCATCTCAGACATGCAGGTTTTGATTCATGGTCATATTACACCAACAGTCTCTACATCCAACAAAACCATGGTTGTTCTTCAACAGTTTGTTTTCCCTTCCCAAGCCAAACGTGAATGAGGAAGATGAGTGTGGTGAGAGAATGAATGGAGTGAAGTCTCCATGAGAGGTTTGAACAGTGAAAAAGTACGTGAATGAATGCAATAATAGGTGGAGCAACCAACAAAAAAATGAGAGCGAGGATGGGAGTGAGAAGAGAACCAACGATGAAATGACGAATGTGAGAATCAGTGAACATGAGAAACCCCCCAAAAGACCAGGGATGGGTTTATGTAATTCGTGGGGATCAAGAACCTCTTGGCCTTCCCCCAAGAAGTTTACGTAATTGATTTCCTCCATTAGAAAAAATGAGTGATTTAAAAATATAAAGTAAATTCACATCCCCTCAAGCCCCCTCTCTTGTGGAATCATATCCCCATATAACTATAATCCTTGTTCGTTTAGCAGCCAACGATGTAGTTCTTATTAAAAATGATCAAAAAATTAAATTTCTCAGCAACAATGGCCTCTTTTAATTTTTGGGTACTTTGGCCTCTCAGGAACTAACAAATACATTATTTAATATGGGGCTCAAAACCCAGGGTATTACATCCCATCCCCCTTATTTTGGAACTGTCCTTAGTGCATATACAAAATAGAGATAAAAATCTCAAAATTTATTCAAAAAGTTGCGTGTACTCCACCCGCATGGCATCTTCATTCTCCTAGGTAGCATCTTCAGGACCATAGCAGGTCCATTGAACTTTTACCAGCTTTATGACTCAGTTCCAGAGAATTTTAACTTTTTTGTCTAATAATCACATTGGCTAGACCTGAAATTCTCCCTCTGTCTCTACCTAAATTAGATACCAATCAATAAAATGGTTAGGATCATGTACATATTTTTTTAGCAAAGGGACATGAAATACATTATGTACATTCATGGAAGCAGGAAATGCAATCATGTATGCAACTAGCCCTATTCTCTCCAATATCTCAAATGGACCATAGAATTTGGCTTCCATCTTTGTACAACTACCCAACTTCAAAAATCTCTTCTTGGGATTTACATTCAAAATCACATGCTCCCCCACTTTAAATTATCTTTTTCTCCTATTCTTATATGCATGAAATTTCTGTCTATCCTGATATTCCTTTAAATTATGCTTAATCTTAACCATCTGGTCTTTCATTTCCTTAAGAAAGTCTGGCCCAAGTACTACTCTATCCACTGGGTTGTCCCAACTCACTAGAGTATTTCATTTCCTACTGTACAAAGCTTCAAATGGGATCATTTTCAATGAATCTTGATACCCATTATTATAGGAAAAGTCAACCAAGTGAAAGTAATCTTCCCACTTAGATGTCTTATCCATCACATACATTCTCAACATGTCTTCAATTAAATAGTTGACTCTCTCTGTCTGCCCATGTGAATGTGGATGGTAAGTTGTGCTAAAGTTCATATTTGTACCAAATCCTTTAAATAATCCCTTCCAAAAATTTGAAGTAAACTTTGCGTCTCTGTCCAAGACAATTGTCCTAGGTATCCTATGAAACCTAGCAATCTCCCTCATGTAAATTTTTTCAATATTAGTTGTTGTATGTGTTGGTTTTACGAAACAAAATGAGCATCCTTTGTCATTTTGTCAACCACTACCATGATTGAATAATGTTGTCTTGTTGTCCTAGGAAATTTAGTTATAAATTCAATGGTTATCACTTCCCATTTCTTCTTTGGATTTGGTAATGGTTGTAGCAAACCCACTGGGTGTCTATGCTCAACCTTAACTTTCTGACATTCCATAAATCTGGTGATGTAATCAACACCATCCTTTTTCATTCCTAGCCAAAAGAATTGGCTTCTTACTCCTGTAATCATTTTCTGGTAACGAGGAAGTCCGACATATGGAACATTATGCATTTATTTTAGTACCAGATTCCTAAGTTCTTTGGAACTAGGAACATAAATTCTATTTTTATACATAAGTAATCCATCTTCCTTCATCTCATACTCTCATTTTTTGTTGTACATCTCCTTGTTGTAAGCTTTCGTTTACCTGTAGGTAATGCTTACCTCTAACAACAACATCTAAAATTTTGCTCTTCAAGTTTGACTGATGCATACTAACAGTTGTAGCATGCATGAGTTGCACTCTTCTATTAAGTGCATCGAAAATTTTATTTTATTTTCCTTTGATATTGTTGAGCGCTCGACACACCCTAAAAGCTTTATGAAATTCTGTCATTTTTGGGTACCACTTGTTTCCTTTTGTTTTATTGTCCGAATTAAGTTCACCATGGAGGGATGCTCTTTTTTTTCATGATTCTTATCGATCAAATCGAATTTGTTTGAACTTATTAAATGAAACCTTGAGTCTAAAAGAACTTGGAATTATAACTAAAAATCTACAGCTAACATAGTGACTAACGTGCTTGTGTTCAACGTTGGTAAAATCTAGGCAAGTAAAATATCCACACAGTAACACTAATCGTCGATCGTCGATGCACCACCAACATCAGTTGAAGCTGGAGTAAGTTTGCGTATTTATTTGCCACAAAGGTTCAGGAGATAGTTGATCCCCATCGGCATCGGTGAAATATAAAGAGGGATAAACATTGACAAGAGCCATGAAAAACCCCCAACAACCAATGATGGATGCACTTGTTCGGGTTCAGAGAAATCTCTAAGAGTTATATCATTTAAAACTCTCGCATAGACACATCAGCGATCACTGATTTCCGATGAACTTTCAACATCGGAAAATTTTTGAGAGAGTTAATCCAGGAGCACTTGGGTAAGCTTATCGTCGATCTTCGATCCTTAATAATTTTCAACATCGGTAGTGTAGGATCTCTTATTAGAACGATTAGATTAGGAAAATTCCTTGATTCTGAATAACACAATTAAACTAAGACACCAGTCTCAAGTTCCACGTGTCTTTGTCGCATAGGGGTTTCGTATGGTCTAGTTTCGTCTTGAGTAATATTAAGGTTTCATGTTTCCTAGTCACACCTTTCAGTTAGCTTTGTCATGTCATATCTGTACAAAAATATGGATCGACGTCAGATCTCTTTCTAGAAGATATCAACAAACGACGTTTAAATAGAATCCCCGACCCCCGATCCACCCGCTAGGTTAGCGAAACGATGGGATGTTTTCAGCACGAGATACAATTAGATTATGTCATTTAATAGGTTTGTTAATGTTTTTCCACACATACATTGTTTCCCTATGTGTCGATTGAACAATATGAATTTGAAATCATTGATAGGCCACATTATATTGCATGCCCACTCCGTCGACCTATGATCGAATTTAATTTTAAACGTAATGAAGATCTATCGACAGATTTTGTAGAACCGCACTCATATCCTGAATTGAATAGCTGATGTGACAAGGTAACTTCATCTCTCTTTAAATCACGAAAATGGCTTCAAAAACTGTTATTCTACGCACAAGTTTCCATTTCCAGAGCATCCGAAGATGAAAAGCAAGTGTCTCAAGACCACATTGATTCTCAGACCATCAAAACCATTTTAAACAAGCAACAAAGGTATGTGTTAAATTTTATCAATTCGGTGGTTGTAATTTGTTATAAATATTATTTTGATATTTTACACAATGTCTAACTATGTTCTAGTTGCAGGGAAAATTCCTCCAAGAAAGCCAACGACTAGATGCTCGTCGAGGGCACCCAAGCTAAAGGAGGAGGAAATTGGTGAGGGTTATTCTCTTGGTATTGCGAGGTAGTTGGAATACGCTCCCAGGGCGGAGCCAATCATTAGTACCTCGACGAAGAAATATTTCATTCAACCGTCGGTCTTCGGTAATACGGAGGCAACCACTGGATCCAAAATAATTCTCCCATAGTGGGGATATCCATTCAATAGAATAAATCGGGAGGATTACCCAGAGTTTATCCCACATAACAACCCAGATGTAAGGGCGCTAGATGGACAAGTTTTCCTAAACATTCAGCGGTCGTGCTTGCACATGGTAGCCTACTGAACTCCAGTTTTCCCATGTATCAAGACCCTGAGTTGGTTGATTGATCACACAAACACACAAAAATGCTTGATCAAGGACGATAATGGTGAGTGTGTTGGAGTTTCTATCCCAATAGAAGTTCAGAAGTATTACAAGGTTAGAAACCCAGAGGAGTGGCTGAACACATACTTCGTGGTTAAGTTCTATGAATTCCATGACACCATCCGGTTGATGGCCTCATGGTGGAAGGAGGAAAAGAAATTTACAAACCAGAGCAATGGTTGCTATGGGATATCAAACCTGAGGGAGCCATAAATCTACTTGAAGGCTCTAATCTACTGATTGTATGGAGAAAAGTACTTCTCCAAGTTCTCAGAAGAATATATTCCCCTAGCATACACTTTGGCTATCTCGGGGAGTAGTTTCAAATGGGGAGAAATCATATCCAAGCAATTGATAACCAATGTATTGTAGGCTCAAACGTTGAAAGAAGGAGAAGCTCTCGCGTTTCACATGGCCTCGTACATACTCGATGTAATCTGCATGAGAAATGTCTTGGTTGGTATGAATTTAAGCTGGCACATTGTAGAACTTCGTGTTGATGTCTACTTCAACATATTATGGGAAAATAAGTACAAAAGATATTATGCCCTTATTTGCGATGAATTCATCGCCCGTGTTTATTTCATTTTGTTTAAAAAGGAATGCCCAAGGGTGTCTGCAGCATCCAAGAAAATGATAGCGAAGGTAGGCTACTAGTATCTAGACGAGCACACAACTTATATCATGGTGTTCGGGGCCACCGGAGCGCCACATTTACTCCCTTCTCACATCCCAAACTGGATCATTGTGGGAGAAATATGTTATCAGAATATCCTACAGGGATACAATGCCACACTAGTTAAGGAAAAGAAACAGGCTTTCATACCCTATGGCTTCCATGTGGGGTTTTATCTAGTGAATGACACTGCTCAAGCCAAAAACAAAGGGTTGGGTCATCTTGAATTCAAGTCCCTGGCAGGCCAGTTTTGCAAGAATGATATACAAGGCTTATTCCTCCAACATGCTTCACAAGTATCATCATGTTGGCCATACGCGCATGACAAGTTTGAGGATGAGATTTCTACAGAATGTGCTTAGGACTGGGAGGAGATAGTACAAATGAAATCCAACCCAAACATGATCAGGCCCAAGGATATGAGCATGGATGAGTAGTTGGAGACAATAGAGCAGTCGACTCAAGAGGATCTCAGAGTTAGAGAATAAATCAGAGAAGCAGATACCACATAGGCACAAAGGAGAGGGTTGGTTTTACTAGAAGGAGCACAAAGAGTCATTGACTAGTTAGAGAATGATCTTGAACTCATAGAAATGATGGGGATCCCCTCGGACAACCCAATCACAATTAGAGGAGATCCAAGTGGCTTAGAGTCAATACAAATGGAAGAAATCATCAGTCTAGAAAACCCTAGAGTTCCATCACGACATATCAAATCATCAGGGACCATTCCAATCCAACCTGAGGTTTCAAGGATGTCAGGTGAAATAGGTGTACCAAACCTTGTGCTTGATCTAATAACCATATATGACAATGAGGAGAGTTTGTAGGTCTCCCTGGTAACCCTTGTACTAATTATAGAGGAGAAGGAACCTGAGAAAGAATCTTCCCCAAGTCCTGATGCTCTAGATAAAAACCTTTAGCAGAGAAACCATGAGGTTGAAAGTTTCTTAGACACAAAGTTTCTCAACTTATAGGATACCCCAAAAGATAGCTCGACGGATGAGATAGGATCACGTGGTCAAAAAGAGGAGGTTCAACAGCAAGAGATTGACACCTCAACAACTGATTACAAAGTAAGTATTGAACCTATCCCTGGTTCTTCAATTTTTGTCGATACCTCACCAGTCGATGAACAACAAATAGAGGTGGAGCCATCATAGCATATGAAACAAGTCTAGGAACCAATCCTAGAATAGATACACACAACAAGGAGCTTGGGAAACACTCTAAATTAGGGAGAAAAACTAATCCCAGAGCCAATTGATGAGGTCGTTGATATAAAGGCGATCGTTTATGACAGGAAGAGGAAAGATATCATGAAGAGGGCCACCAAGAAAATAAGACTCACACTGGATATCTCAATTCTCATCACCACAGAAGAGAAGATGCTTAGTACAAAACAGGCAAAGATGTATCAGCTCATCAGTGCAAGGATGGCTATAAAAGATGCCACATTGGATCGATCAAGGAGAGATGAAAATGAGTTAGTCGTTGTGCTAAAGGAGTTGGAGCATCTACGCCATTTGGAGAAATATTATCAAGACTCAACGTAGGCCACAATGTTTCTGAGGAGTGAGTTCTAGGATGCCTATGCAAACTTCACAAACGAATGACATCTTTTCACTACAGGCATAGTTGATTTCCAAGAAGATACACTTATGGCACTAGAAACCTACAAGGACGTTGAAAGGTGGTATTAAAAATCATACCAAACTATAGAAATAATTGATTACATCATCGTCGAGAAAAAGGGTCAAGACGCCGAAGAGCATGGTATTTGAGTGCTAATGGATAGCAGCATTGCTTGGATCATAAAAGAAGTCGAATACTAGGTAAATATGGCATAGGAACCTCAGCGGGAGATACAAAAGAAGTGGGCCAAGCTAAAAAAAGGATGGGAAAATATTAATTAGGAGATGAAAGGCATCGACCTCCTAGAATTTGTCTCACTCGAAGACTTTGTCAACCTGCATGACATAGTTAAGCGACATGGAGAACAAGACTCGACAGATCGCACGGGTGGAAAGCATGGCACTGGGTAAAATAAAACACTTTATGGAACATTCGATCAAGGATCGTGCAGTTATGCAGTGATTGAGTGAAAAAATAGTCAAATACATAGAACATGCAGTATAAGTGGAAGAAATTATTTCAGCCCCGATGGACCATCACAGGTTACCGTATGCCAACACATGTGGGGATATTTTCGTCAAGTGGTCGGAATATGAGAAGAGTCATCCACTCCAGTATAACCATGAGATGATTCTCAGATAACAAAGAGATCAAGAACCACGTGGTGAATTTTGTTTTACTTAACTTAAACTTGTAGAAACTATTTTTAGTTAGTAGATTCTTTATAAATAAAGGGATTGACCTTTTAGCAAGGGTCGATGGTTTTTGGAAAGACCCTCATTTTTGGAATTGTAAAGAAATATTTATGAACTACCTTAATTGAGAAGTATTTTGTAGGGTTGGAGACAAAATTCTATTTTTCATCAAAGGCATTATGTGATTGGATTGAAGAGGAATTACTTCCAACTTTATTTCAGTAATTGATGCTATAACGAGTAAGATTTCTCAATCTATTGATAAGTTATCTGTTTCAATATTTTTTTGCAGTTATTGTTCCTAATGATGGAAAGAAAATCATTGTGTTAATGTGTGATTAATGTTAGAGCTAAGGAAACTATTTTATTTCCATCATATTATTACATGCATATTTTTCTTACGATAATTGTATCTCAATCAATAATTGAAATACCAACAAGTTAATGTATTATTACTAGACTTGTAACAGGTGTGAATATCTTTGTTTGCTTACGTGAGCATAAGGTTTATCCCAAGCTCAACCTTCTTCAATAGTTAATAATCCCTCCAACTAGTTGGTTTATACCAACACACATCATTTTATCATACTCATCTAATAAAAGAAAAGACAAAAAAGAGAAAATTTAAACTGAAGGAGGAATTTTCATAGGAAGATATCATGTCAATCACCATGTAAAACACATCGATAAATCAGCTAGATCGAAAGACCTGGAGAACCATTCCACCATCAAACACTGGAGAGTCTAATTGGGCCTCTAAGGAAGGTTTGGTTCATGTTGTTGAGTTAAAGGGATTTAGGTCCCCTCAACATAATTGGTGCTAGAAGGACGAAAGATGAATGAATGGCTAACAATGTTGCTGATATAGTATCTCACACAGCCTACAGATTCAAAACATCCCACATGCATGGCTATTCAGTCTCAAGACAACCCATAGATAGAGAGTACTCCCAAAATGAGTAACTCACCCCATCACGATGAAGAAAACCTATTCCCTGAAATACCTTATGCTCTTCCTCATGAGGAGTTGAACCAATTCAGAAGAATCACAAGAGCTTACGCTCAGAAAATTGGATTGTTTCCCTTAGCCCCGTTACTTCCTCATAGAAAAGAATTAAGAATACTAGTGGTCGATACCCCCCACCAGGTTTTTTTTCACACATTAGAAGACCTGATAGATTTTTCCCTCACTGATATCGAACAACCCCTTAACCTAATCCCCGAAACATCAACTGGTAACTACTCTGAACCAGATGATTTTAAATCTGATGAAGAAGGGTTTAACTCAGTTCACTCAATTTCACAATCAGATGACATGGAGGATAATAACAATAATAACGAAGAGAGGGGAAATCCAACTCCAAATAATCAACCTTGGTTGGCTAGAGATGCTTTGGAAATCCCAGGATGGGTACATAACCTCCCTCAACATCCATAAAAACTACTTCCCAAGATTGACCCTAAAACCTCCAGATTTCCTGAAGACCATATTAAAAAGTTCATACTAGCAATAAGACTGGTGAGCATACAACATGAGGACATAATATACAAAATTTTTCCATATATCTTTGAGAATTCAACCTCGACTTGGTATTTTAACATGCCTGTAGGGTCCATAAATAGTTGGACGAAGTTTCAAAAATATTTCTTAGAAAAATTTGCAGAAGAAACCACCACAGGAGATTTGATGGATGAACTCTTTGACACCACCATGATTCCAAAAGAGAAGGTTAAAGAATTCAATCAACGGTTTACCACTATCTTGAAAAAATTTCATCCCGAAGCTAAACCTACCTAGGAGTTTCAAATTGAGGTATATGCTAATGCTCTCCCTGCATCTATTTCTATGTTTGTGAAAAGGGATGCCAAACATGCCCTAGCTAAAAATTTTGAGGAAGCCAAAATGATTGAATTACAAATGAAGGGATTCAAAGAAGGCTAGGTATCACTAGTTAACAAGGAAGTTCACCCTCCGCCTAGGAGAGGATTGTTGCTGACTAGACCTCCGGGAAAAAAAATGGAACAAGGTCCTGAAAAGGGAGGCGGAGACATATAAGACCTACAACGGATGATAAATAAACTCTTGAATGAAATCATAGACATGAAGAGAAGCGTCGAGGAGGGAAACCAAGGTCAAAGGCCTTATAAACCATTTTTGAAGAGAAACCCACCTTTCAAAGCAATCGAACTTCCCCCAACCAACTTAAACATTGATCTGGGTAATGTAGCCTCTAAATCTTTCTACATTTATCATCAAGATAAACATTATGAAAGAGATGGTCCGCAATGGGTGAATTTTATGAATTTAATGGAAAATTGGTTCCTAGACAAAGTTTCCCTTACCGAACAATCATGCGTCTTAGCGGTAAACATCATTAATCATGAGGAAGTTGAGCTATAGGATGAAACAACCATGTTTTTATGGGATCCTAACTTGCCGATGCCTTCTGATGATTTATTTGAGGTTCAAGAACCAGCTGCTGAGGTTTTGGCTGTGCAAACTCCAAGTAAGGGTCAACCGGTCTCAAATGACCTTACCATTGTCCAATCTTCGAGGGGAAAACAAACAGTCGATCACCCAAAAGAACCTTTTTTCTCCAAAAGAAATCCTATAAGAATCCATACATGGGAGTCACCCAAGCTAGACTACAACATAGTAGAATACTTAAAAAAATTCAAGGCTAATGCGTTGGTCATGGACATGTGTAGAATTCCTCAACAAAAGGTTTTTTTGTTACAAGACTTAAAGTCGATAGAAGCCCCTATAACAAGAACTGACCTAAGAAAGGTCCCAGTTCCCACAAATCCAAAGAATAAACAAAATGTGAACGCTTGCTATATAGATAAAAAAGGAAATCCTTTTGTTCCACCTTTCCTTTTAATGTTTGAAGTCTTCAGTAGAAATATCCATAATTGTCTAGTCAACTTAGGGGCATCCTCCAAGGTAAAATTTATTGGGGAGCTCAAGGATGTCATGATTAGAATGGCTACCCACCCGAAATTTGCTCAAGTAATTGACATCATTATAGTAGATATACCAGAAGCTTATGGACTCCTACTTAGTCGAGACTGGTCCGAGGTGAGATCGGAAGAGCG
>CBVK0100325539.1:0-14914 GCA_900067695.1 Picea abies
ACAAGGACTTCACACATGCATTTCTAAAGTCAAACCCTCAACAGAAAGTTGCAATCACCCAAACCCTCACATGGAAAATTATGTGGATAAAAACCCTCACACAAAATTAGCTTAAGGGAGGTCGTGGCTCAATACAGAATAGATTTGGACAACTGCAAAGGAGCACCGCAAGTCTGGATAGTTGCAAGGAGGGCTGCTCTCACAAAGGGCTGCACTACAACAATGTTCTCAAGGGGCCACACCACAAATAGTGCACAAGGGGAGTTGCACCACACAATAGTCCTAAAAGGGAGTCACAACAACACAACAGTTCTCAAAGGAGAGCCGCAACAACACCAATCCTCAAGGGGAGACACACCACTAATCCAATAGTCCTCAAAGGGAGCCGAGAGGGATAGTAGAGAAGGGTCAAGCCACCACAACCAGTAGCCATAAGGGGGCGATCTATCATAGCAAGGGGCCACAAGGCCGAGCCACCACACTAGTAGCCATATGGGAGCGATGCTGATATAGATCTCATACATGTCAAAACACAAACTGATACTCTGTGGATTTGATACACATCAGATCTAGACGAGATTGGAACAGATCTCAAACATATTAAACATCAAGTTAAATAAAGAATTTGACCAATGAACAAATAGCAAGTCACTTACCTTGAAGACTTACCAATGAAGGAGATACAATCACACATTAGAGATGAGATGCCATCAGTGCTTATGCTCAGAAAAAATACAAGGTCATTGATCTACCATATAGGTTAGATCTCTTACCAAGAGATGAATAAACTTTCTTGCCACCAGGAGGAGAAATCAATTGAACCCACCACACAAAAAATTTTGTAGTAGAACCCTTACACACACAGAAATTCCAATGTCCCACACCCTCATATACAGAATGGTTGTAACTCAAAGAAAGGGGGACAGATCAGAGCTAGAGAGACCACGGCAGGGGTTAGATTGGTGCTGAGAGGTCACGGCCCAATGAAAGGGGTCAGATCTGTATAGTGAGGTCACGTCCCATTGAAGGGAGGCCTGATCTTTCTAGTAGAAGCCACGTTCCAATGAAGGTGGTCAGATCTGCATAGGAGAGGCCACGACTCAGTGTAGAGGCAGATCTGTGCTGAAAGAAAAGCCACGGCCCAATGCAATGGAGGCAGATCTGTGCTAAAAGGGCCACGGCTCACTGCAAAGAACAGGTATGGGGTAAAGAGGCCATGGCTCAAACAGTAGGAGAGTCGAACCACCACAACAAGTAGCCACAAGGGGTCAATCTACCACAGCAAAGGACCTCAAGGCCAAGCCACCACAACTAGTAGCCATAAGGGAGCGATCTACCATAGCAAAGGGCCTCAAGGCCAAGTCACCACAAAAAATCTTCAAACAGCAGTTCCAAAAGGGGGGGCCGCAACAAGAAGGAGAGATCCACTCACCTTTGGAGGATAGCACAAGAGCATAATAGAATGTGTGTAAGAATGAGAAGAGGTAGATCTCTTTTTATACATTAGGCTAGGGGTTAGGCTAGGGAAAGATAACAATTAAAATAATATTAAAATTAACATATTAAAATTAACATATTTAATTAATATAAATATTAATTAAACATGTTATAAATTAAACACTTAATTAATACTTTCATAGTAGCCCCTAAACCAAAAATTACAAAACCCCCAAATAAATATAAGCAGGGGTGGAGTGGGTTTGGCAAGGGTGACTGGGTGGCAATGCTTGTCCATTCATTCTCAAAGTGACCCTATTTAATTTTATCATCATTGCATATGGGATACATCCCTCATGTGGTCATGCATGCCTTCAAAGAGGGACATATACTGACAAAAAACAGATCAAGGATAAAGTGGCCCCAGAATATCTCTGGGATCTTATCCACCAAGGTACAAGACCAAGGATCAACCCATGCCCTAGGCATGGGTACCCTGGACCATGTCCAGGGGCCCTAGACATATCTAGGGGCTTTTAACTACTTGGTCCCAGACCAAGAACCCCAGTCATATACTGGGGGCCCTCTCAGGTGCCCTAGGCATGGGTACCCTGGACCATGTCCAGGGGCCCTAGACATATCTAGGGGCTCTAACTGCTTGGTCCCAGACCAAGAACCCCAGTCATCTACTAGGAGCCCTTACAAGGGTCTTTTGCAGCTTGTTCCCAAACCAAGAACCCCAATCGTGTACTAGGGGGCCTCTCAAGGGTCTTTATTGCTTGGTCCCAGAACAAGAGCCCCAGTCATGTACTGGGGGGCCTCTAAGGGGTCTTTACTGCTTGGTCCCAGACCAAGAACCTCAGTCATATACTGGGGGCCCTAACAAGGGTATTTTTCCATGGAACTGACTGTTTGGTCCTAGACCAAGTACCCCGGGAGTGCACTAGGGGCCCTAGATCTCAAATAGGGTCTTTTCCATCCTCCCGGAGAATGGCTCTTGCAGTTGCTACAAATTTAATAAAAATATCAACTTTATGTCGATAGTTTTGGGTGATAAAAGTATATTAACTTGAGAGAACCTATGTAAAATGGATTTTTCTAAACCTTTAAATGTGTTATGTGTTTCAAATTGAAAGATGCCACATATCACCTCTTCCTACAATACCCAATAGCTCTATGTTGTTGGAATATGGTGCACTATCTACTAATTTAGTGTTGCAAAAACACATATATAATAATCTAAGTTGTAAAAATAAGGACACCACCATTATATTCTATTACAACGTTTAATCTACTACTTGGTAATTGGTAAGCCAAAGACTTGGTAATTTCAGTTATACCAACTCAATCTTATTTACTCATCATCATTTTGGCATATTTTTCAATTTATAATGAAACTTTTGAGGAAATCAAAGCAACTCCCATTTGCTAAACTAAAGAATTGAGAAGAAATCCTCAATTGCTAGGTTGAACTAATGAATTGAGAAGAAATCCCCCATTGCTAAGTTGATTGAATGAAAAAGGAAAGACTCTTAATTCTTCAAATACATGTATAATGTTAATATATGAATTAATATCTAGTGGTATGTTATGGCTATTGGAAACCTTGTTGTGATCGTGTAAAAAACATCGTTAAAGTATAAAACCAATTAAATTACAATTCACAATTATGAACAAAATTAAACAAGTTAAGATTAAAATGTAAATCAACTTTTTTTCAAAAGGTGGTATTCTTTATGTAAATTTTAAATAAATTTTTATCCTATCTTAGCTAGATGTCCATAAAGAACTATGAGGGAAAATCAATGGAAATATTTTAAATAATAGATTTGAGTAAACTACTCAATTTCATTTTACACTTTCGAGTTAAGTGCAAATATTGATAACACAAGAAAGCAAAAAATCTCACAATTTTAGATATGTGTAGCTTGGGAATGTGGATGGTCGTAACACTAGTGTAAGTGTAATAATGATGTTATCGACCATTTACTCTTATATAGATACTAGTTATAACTCATTATGAACGGACGTCCATTATTTGGCCGACCCCATAGTTACATGTTAATTTAAAAACTAGTTAATTTTCCTATTAGTTTTTAGGAAGAAAAAAATATAACTATACATGAAGTTATACCTATCCATTTGAATTTGAACATATTTGTGTCATCGTATTTTAAAAGAAAAAATACAACTATACATGAAGTTAGATATATTCATTTGAATTTGAACATATTTGTGTCATCATAATTTGGAAATTGAATGAATATTTAAAACAAATAAAAATAATCCTAAAATTAATACAAATAAATATAATCTCAAAAATTTACATATTAATTTAAAAACTGGTGAACTTTCCTATTAGTTAGGAAGAAAAAATACAACTATACATGAAGTTCGATATATCCATTTGAATTTGAACATATTTGTATGATCTTATTTTCAAAATTGAATGAATATTTAAAACAAATAAATATAATCCCAAAATAGAAAAAACACGAGGTGATTTTTTTATGCAAACTAGACACTCATCTTTCATTTGAGAGATGATTTTTATGCAAACGAGACATTCATCCTTCATTTGAGAGTTGGACTAAAAGGACTAAATATAAATTAAATCATATGTAATAATACTGCGAACTAGACATTCATCCTTCATTTGAGAGTTGGAATAAAAGGATTAAATATAAATTAAATGTTATGTAATAATATAATAGTATAATAATAATAATAATAATAATAATAGGAAATACTATTTTTTTAATAATATTTAAGGTTGTGTATTTTTAAATTTTTAATATAAATGTTAGTCATAATTATATCAAACATATATTGAAAATTTATCTCAGTAATATAACTACTGTGGGAAGAAACATCCAAGGGAAAGATACATTTCAATGAGAAGTTTTAGGATTAAGGACTTATTTATTCAAGAGGGAATATATAAAATTTGGAAGAAAATAAGGAACTTGGATTTAAGGTAAAAATCTCATCTTTATGTGGGTAGTTTTAGGTGATAAAAGTATATTAACTTGAGAGAACCTATGTAAAATGGGTTTCTCTAGACCGATAAATGTGTTATGTGTTTCAAATTGAAATATGTCACATATCACCTCTTTCTATTGTTGGAATACTAAGAGGAGGGTTGGGTGGGGAGTGAATGAGTATGAGCACTTTTACCACTTTTAACCATAATATATAAACTTCAACTTAATCAACAATATATCATCAATGTATCATGAGCATATAAACATAAGCACCATCACATCAACAAAGTCACATCAAGTACACACTACACCGAAATTTACGTGGAAACCCAAACGAGAGAAAACCACATAATGATTTCTTATATATCAAAGAATACATTCATTGGAAGCATCTACTTCTCAATTTTCTAGCTACAACTAGAAGGAGGCTACAATCCCTGTTTACAGGATCCAACCTAAAGGAAGCTACAACTCCTTGAATTCTATGGCTCCAAATAGAATGAGGCTATAACCCCCTGATTCTCAAGCTCCAACTCCTTGATTCTACAGCTCCAGCCAGAGGGAGGATACAACCCCTTGATTGTCAGGTTCCAATTGAAGGAGGCTCAAGCTCCCTGAATTCTCCAGAACCAAGTGGAAGGAGGCTAAAACCTCCTGATTCTCGGGCTCCAACCTGAAGGAATATCCATGTCCCTGAGTTCTTTGAGACCAACAAGAAGGAGGATACAAACCCCTTTTGTTGAATCGTCCCGCCACCCTGAAATATAAGTGTATACCAACTATCACTACCACAATCACTGCCACCGTCATTCTCACCATCACTGCCACTTTCACTATCAACCTGACACATCAACTTGTCCTTGACCAACCTGTCATTGTCACTAATACTCAACCAGATCCTCTCACATGGATCATATACCAAGGACACCTCTCAACTAGATGTCCAACACCACCAACACATGCCTCAACCAATCATGTACCAAACCATCAACTTTTACCATACCAAGAATCAATTGTGCACCACAAATTTTACGACAACATGTTCCTCAACCATGAACCAACAATTGTACAACAACAAGTGCATCAAGCATGCACCAACACCTGTATCATGTACCTCAACCATAAACCATGTACATCAACCATCAACCATGTATCAAAATATGAATAAAATGTATAAACCAAACCTCAAGCATGCATCATAATGAACCAAGCTCATATACAAAGTATATGCCTCAAGTATATTCCAATATCACAAAGATGTGCCTCTAAAAATGAACCATAAAAACAATATACAATGTACCAAAGATATGTCTCAAGCATAACACCAAAGAGTGAACCTAAACCATATGCAACCATAAACCAAAATAGGCCTGCAAGATATGCCTTGAGCATGTGCCATACCATCACCAAGATATAACCTTAACATGTAACATACCATCAACAAGATATAGCCTTCAAAATATGCATATAGACATACATTTAATCCTATATCCACCTTGTTGCATCATCATCAAGACTTGTACCATACCATGCAACGAATGGAACAATTCCAATTTGTAATTCTAATGTGGCTACCAAACTACCAACTTTTTGTAGCTTTCAAATCACCACGGCTACCAAAATTGTCACTTTTTGTAGTTACTGAAACCTACGTCTACAAAATAACCCACATCTACCGAAACTACCACTTTTTGTAGCTATCGAAACTTGAGGCTACATAACCACCCAAGACTATAGAATTGTCGAATTTCTGTTATTACCAAAACCTTCTGCTACAAAACCACCCACAACTAACAAAACTACCACTTTTTGTAGCTATAGAGACCTTCATCTATAGAGCCACCCGTAGCTACTGAAACCTATGGCTACAAAACCACCCATAGCTATAGAACTGTCAAATTTATGCCGCTACCTCAGATCTGTCAATGAGTACCTTCAAATAACCTTTCACAATATAGATATTCAATGTGCTCAATAGGTGCTAATGGGAGTCTCTTGATCTCTTATTTATATTTCCCAAGTGACTTCCTCTAGGGGCCATCCTGTAATTGTTTTACCCATATTCCTTCTTCTCTAGCTAACCCACCTTCTTGTTGCAACTACTTTACCCATAATTAGTAAACTCACAATTTCTTGTTGCAATTAATTTATTTTTAATTATTTTCTTGTTGCAAGAACTTTAACCATAATTAACTTCTAGTTGCAACCACTTTGACTAGAAAACTTCTTGATGACTTTCTATAAGCTTCTAGAATAATTGACATCTTATTGACCTTTTGGGAGATTCTAGATTATTTTTTAGGGTCCTCCAATCTTTAAAAATCCATATCTCCTCAACCATAAGGAATCATGTGACTTACCACCTATCATCGGAAATCGCATGACTCGTACTATCCATATATGATCATATTACTTGAAAATATGGTGAACTTCATGTCTTTATTCCTCGATAAATTGTGGGTTCCATGACCATACCTTCAGGGCTACACGTCGACTTCATCAAATGCACCCAACACATATGATGACATCAACCACTCCATCAATCACAACTAACTATCCATACATCTCAACCACATCTTTATAGATTCCAAAATTCTCCAAGGTTTTACATCAATGACAACCAACCTTCCAAACCAATTGTCCCATAATCTCCCACTTTGACATTTATGGCAACACCAACATTCATGGAAACACTGATGGAAACATTGATGGAAACATTGATGCTCCAACACTCATGCTCCCCCTATGACCATTTATCCTCATCAATGTGTCTCATTCTCCCCCTTTGACATCAATGGAAAAGGATCTCTCTCCTTAGGGTTTATCCCCCTATCTGCATGCCTCTTTTCTTTCACTTCTCTTTTGACATCGTGGGAAAAGGGATAAATCCCCCTGTTGGTATGTCTCATCCTACCTACATACTACTGATATTCCTTTGTGGAAATATTTCTATGATTATTTCTCTTCCCTTGAATTCACTTCCTACTTGTAAGTGTTCATTTTCCTCTCTTCCAGATCTTGCTAATTGTCCATTGGTGCTTCCACTTGTAACTCTCTGACATATATAAAATGAATTAAAAAATTGATTTCTTCATTCACTTATCATGTTTACTTGACCATGTTCTTCAATGATTTGATTCTTATGATTTATATTATGCTAACTATTTCTCTTTCCCTATTTTGTTGTGTCTTTTACTTTTTTCCTTTCTATGACCAATTGATTCCAACCGATTCCACTAATTCCAATTGTACATGTACTACTATATGACTGCTTTAAATATGTCTTTACAAACACTTCAAATTCTCAAAGGATGGTTCTCTGATATGTAGTAGAGAGTGCATTGACTCCACCTGTTCAATATTTATATTTACTGGGAGTCTCCAAGTTGGATGGCTGAGAAAAATACCTACTCCAATGTAGAGTAATATTCCTCTTCGTCTATGGATTCATCATTTTTCATAACTCTAACTTCTTTCTTTCTGCGTGTGGATTGATCTCACACTACAATTCCTAAAATTACAATATTGTGGGCCTATTATTTATTCATATTATCTTCTTTTATTTCTCGTACTACTTTCAATGTTGCGATATCTGGGACCTGGTCTTTATTCACATGTTCTTCTTGTTTTTCATTTCTTCTCCAAACCACTATGTATCTTATATATTCCTTTTTCCTTGTAGATTTTTCTTCATCCCGCATTATTTCCAATCTTAACAGTATGAATTATGGGTGTCCTTCATTCATCTGATCCTTCTTTACTTGTTCTTGTTTTCTATTACAAACTTTATTATATCTGATATCAATGTTCTCTTTCATATAGATATCCATCATGCTTCTACAATCACGAGCTATGTGTCCATAGTTATGGCATTTGTATATGTTCAAAGTTAGTACAATAAAAACAATGACCATAAAATAAATTTGCATACATGGGAGTGAATGATACTCTTTATGGTGTAGTCCTTATGAATTCCTTCCTTGGATGATCATGATCATGACTGGAGCTCCATTATGTCTTGAATGTGGAGGGTCTTCCTGAAGATGTACCTCTATCATTTTTATTTTATTCCGGTTGACCATGATTCCTTCCTTTGAGTAATTTTTCATAAATCTTACTCGTTTCCTCATTCTTATTTTCTAGCAACTTGGAGTGGTTCTCTTCAACATTTTATATGGATGATGTGGATGTTTTCTTCTCTTCAATGTTCTTTTTGAGCTTGATGATTTTGGATCTCAATGTGACAACTTCTTCTTCAAGCTTCTCAACCTCTTCTTCTTTCTTCATCATGTGACTCTTCATGACTTCTTATGTTTGCTTTTCTTATTCAAGTTGGATATTCAAGGAGATGATTTATTTTACAAGTCTTCTTTCTTATTGACCAAATTATGCTTCAAGTTGATTTAAGTCCTTAGTTATTACCTTAAAATGAACGGTCAGGTGATTTTCTCTTTTCTCTGCTTCCTTTCTTTCGATTTCCAATCATTGCTTCTCTTCCATCTGACTTTTGTATGTTTCTTCAATCTTTTTGGCTTCCTCTAGATGAGATTTCAGTTTCACAATGACCTATTGGACTTCTTTGGGACTTTCCTAAGAATTCTTCTTGACTAATTGTTCCTCAAGAGACTTGATCTTCTTCCTTTATTTTTTCAATTCATCTAAATAACTAATTAACTCTACTTCAAGGTCTATTATGCCTTCTTCAAAATATTCTTCTTCTTTATCTATTTGACATGATGAGCATCTTTATTCTTGTTATGTACCTTCACTTTCTTTAATTTTCTCTCGATTTGTGGTAGAATGGGATTCCTTTGAGTAGAAATTATGTAGCTTATCCCAAAATTCTTTAACTAATGAACATTGTCCCATTTTGACTTTCATCGAATCAAGTAATATTTCCATAATGAAATCCATTGCAATTTTATTTTTATTTTTAAATTATTTCTTAGCTACATTCTTTGGATTCTTTGAACCACTGTATCCTTTAACAACTAACTACCAAACATCATATCCTTTTCCTATATAAAAGAAATTATTTTGATGCTCCACATCTCATACTGCAAACCATTCCGACCATTGAACTGTGTTATTCCATTTCTATACATATTTTTTCTCTCCATGATATTCCTTCCAGTGGTTAAATTGCTTCATGCAGTAACCTACTCTTATACCAATAGCTGGAATACTAAGCAGGGGGGGAGTGAATCAGTATGAACACTTTTACCACTTTTAACCACAATATATAAAATTCAACTTAATCAGTAATATATCACCAATATATTATCAGTGTATCATAAGCATATAAACATAAGAAACATCACATCAAGTACACAATACAATAGAATTTACATGGAAACCCAAACAGGAGAAAACAACAAAATGCTTTCTTATATATCAAAGAATGCATTCATTGGAAGAACCAACTTCCCAATTCTACAGCTACAACTGGAAGGAGGCTATGACCCCCTATTTATAGGCTCCAACTTGAAGGAATATACAACTCCCTGAATTCTCTAGATCCAACCAAAAGGGGGCTACAAGTCGTTGATTCTTAGGCTCCAACCTGAAGGAATATCTAACTCCCTAATTCTCCGTCTCTAGCTGGAACAAGGCTAAAACCCCTTGATTCATAGGCTCCAACATGAATGAATATCCAACTCCCTAATTTTTATGTCACCGAGTGGAAGGATGCCACAAACCCTTGATTCTCAGGCTCCAAATTGAAGGAAGCTCCAACTCCCTGAGTTCTCCCACATCAACTCGAAAGAGGATACAACCCCCTTTCCTTGACCCGTCCCATCAACCTGAAATATAAGTGTACACCAAATATCACTACCACAATCACTACCATTTTCACTGTCACCATCACTGCCATTGTCACATCAACCTATCACTAACCAACCTATCACTTTCACTAATACTCAACCAAATCCTTTAACATGGATCATATACCAAGGAAACCTCTCAACTATATGTCCAACATCACCAACACATTCCTTGACCAAGCATGTACCAAACCATCAATGCGTATCCTACCAAGCATCAACCGTGTACCAGAACTTATACAACAACATGTGCACCAACCATGGACCAACACATGAACAAAAACAAGTTCATAAACCATTCACCAACACGTATACCATGTACATCAACCCTAAACAATCACTACCATTGTCACTGCCATTGCAACATCAACCTGTCACTGACCAACCTATCACTTTCATTAATAATCAACCAAATCCTTCAACATGGATTTTATACCAAGGAAACCTCTCAACTATATGTCCAAAATCACCAACAAATTCCTCGACCAAGCATGTACCAAACCATCAACATGTATCCTACCAAGAATCAACCATGTACCAGAAGTTGTACAACAACACGTGCACCAACCAAGGACCAACACATGAACAACAACAAGTGAATCAACCATGCACCAACAATTATACCATGTATCGCAACCATACACCATGTACATCAACCCTCAACCATGTAAACCAACCGTGTATATCAGCCATCAACCATGTACCAATATACACATCAATGTATAAATCAAACCTCACAGATGCATCATAATCATCCAAGATCATATACCAAGTATATAACTCAAGTACATTCCAATATCACAAATATGTTCCTCTAACAATGAACCATAATAACCATATACAATGTACCAAGGATATGTCTCAAGAATAAAACCAAAGAATGAACCTCAACCATATGCAACCATAAACCAAAAGGGGCCTCCAAGATATGCCTTAAGAATGTGTCATACCATCACCAATATATAAGCTTAACATGTACCATACCATCACCAAGATATAACCTTTCAAATATGCATAGAGACATACCTTTAATCCTATAGAAACCTTGTTGCATCCTCATCAAGACCTGTACCATACCATGCAACAACTGGAACAATTCAAATCTCCAACTCTGATGCGGCTACCGAACTGCCAACTTTCTGCAGCTGCCAAATCATCACAGCTACCAAAACCACCACTTTATGTAGCTATCGAAACCTACAGATACAAAACTACCCGCGGATACTGAAACTACCACTTTCTATATCTATCGAAACATGTGTCTATAGAACCATCCGCAACTACATAATTGTCGAATTTATGCCACTACCGAAACCTACAACTATAGAACCACCCGCAGCTACGAAAACTACCACTTTTTGTAGCTACCAAAACCCGCAGCTATAGAACCATGCACATCTACCTTCATGTATTTATTCCTCAATCAACTGTGGATTCCATGACCATACCTTCAGGGCTACATGTAAAATTCATCAAATGCACCCAACAAATATGATGACATCAACCACTCCATCAATGACAACTAAATATCCATCTATAGTAACCAAATATATAGGGATTCAAGAATTCTCCAAGGGTTGACATCAATGACAACCAACTTTCGAAACCAATTGTCCAACACCTATAATGCCCAATAGCTCTACATTGTTGGAATATGGTGCACTATCTACTAATTTAGTTTTTCAAAAACACATATATAAATATCTAAGTTACAAAAATAGTGTAAACCACCATTCTATTCAATTATGTAACCTTTAAGCTACAACTTGGTAATCCAAATATTTGTTAGTGATAAGATCACTAGTAGTTGCAACCAGGACCAAATTTTAGTTTTAAATTTTAGTTATGCCAACTCAATCTTATTTACTCGTCATCATTTTGGCATATTTTTAAATCTGTAATGTCACTTTTCGAGAAATCAAAAGAAACTCCCATTCACCAAACTAATGAATTGAGAAGAAATCATTGATTTCTAGGATGAACTAATGAATTCAGAAGAAATCCCCAATTTCTAGGTTGAACTAATGAAATGAGAAGAAATCCCCAATTGTTAGGTTGATTGAATGAAAATGAAGGATTACTAATTATTGGAATACATGTATAATTTTGATCTATGAATTCTTCTCTAATGGTATGTTATGGTTGTTGGAAACCTTGTGATCTTGTAGAAAACACCATAAACCCAATTGGATTCCAATTCACAACTGTGAAAAAATTAAACAAGTTAAGATTAAAATGTAAATACACCTTTTTCAAATGGTGATATTCTTTTAAAGCATATAGGTAAATTAAATGACTTTTTAAATTCGCCAATTTGTTTTCCATTTTTTTTCTAAAAATGATTTCCCAAATTACATAGAATAAAATTATTTTACATTAAAAATCTGCAAAATTTTATAGAAAATATATGAAATCCTTAGAAATTTGAATATTTTTACAAAAGTATTGACAAACATTTTACATTTTTTATATTAAGGACTAGTAAGATTAGCCCAGGTTTCTACATTTTAATAAAAATTTCCATCCTTAAAATTATCCTTGCCCAGGTTTCTACATTTTAATAAAAATTTCCATCCTTAAAATTATCCTTAGTAATTTGTCATTGATATTCTACTATAACAACTCGTCATAACAGATCTAATAAATACAACTTAAATTTATACTATGAAGGTTGAATTTATTTAGCTTCCATAATATTTAGTTACTAATTTTCAGCTTAAGCATGAAATAGATCAAATTCAGACAATATAGAATAATAAAATACAATCATAGACCATCCACAAAATAACACAAAGATTTTCTCTCAGAAACTCTTACGGGAGAAAACTGAGCTAGAAGGTGAGGTTGCTCTACTCTATTTTCTTTTGTATGGGAAAAATGCAAGTACAAAGGAGAAGGAACTCTCTATGGAGTTCACTAAGACCTTTATTTTCCTATTATGTTGTTACAAAACATTAACCCCCTCTAGTATGCTCTCTAACTTCCCACAAAGGAGAAGGAACTCTCTATGGAGTTCACTAAGACCTTTATTTTCCTATTATGTTGTTACAAAACATTAACCCCCTCTAGTATGCTCTCTAACTTCCCACTCCCAATTCCGATGCTCTGCTATGGAACAAAATCCAGTAACATATAATGGAACCCCTTCTCCTTCTAGTGGCTTGGTATTTAACATAGCGATGGCCATATAGGGTTAGGGTATTGACTTCCTCAAACCTCAATAAGTAATCAGGTTTGGACCTTCGAGATTTTTTCTAGAAAATACACTACATGGCTATCCCCACACATTTAATTAATGGGGTATGATGTGGCATCCACTTGGACCATGGTGAGCAATATGGTAGGTCAACTTGCGGGAGGCATAAATTTCCCATATTAACTCCGATTGAGTAAGGTTTGGACCACAAAAAAGTGTTGTTTGATGCCTCAAAATGGCTCCACAATATTTCAAACATTTTTTTGGACACAAATTTCCAAATTTGTACCAATGGCCAAATTGTCCGTGCAAGTTGATTCCTCCAAATTATCAACCTAGAAAGTCATGAGATAGATGAAAAATAATATAATGGTACAATCTAGATCATATTTCCCCATTTACAGAGGATTTTGGTCCCCAAAATTTTTACTAAATGAGGTGAGGAAATTTTCCTCTACCTTCTCCCTCAAGTACCACATTGCTTTGAGTGGAAGTTGTCCTTTCATCCCAATTTGTCAGAGGTCATGTTGTGCATGTATTGTATTTCTGGATCACTTGTTCAAAACATTTTCCTCTCCCAACTCTTCCTAAGCATGTGGTGCCAAGTCCTCTATTGAAGGTAGGACCTGCTCCTCCTCATGATCAAACATGGAAGGCTCATAGAATTTGAGATTCTCCACATTCATTGTTGAGTAAATGTGCATTTAAAAGGGTAGAATAAGTCTATAGGCATTATTTACGACCTTTTCCAGTACCTTAAAATGATCGTACCACAAAGTTGTGATATTCTTACCAGGACCTTGTAGTCTTTATTTATTAAGTTGTAACTATACTTTATCTCCCACTCTGAGTGTTTTCTCTTTTTTGTGTTGGTCATGTCTAGACTTGTACTTTTTCTCTTATTTCTTCATCTTCTCTTGTACTTGAAAATGGATTCACTTGATCTTTAAAAAAAAACATTATATTTTTAATGCATCTCCTCTGAGGTCCTCCCTCACTCCTCCTTGTTGTCCATATACAACATATAAGAGTGAAGGTGGAAAATATCAAAAGCAAGTTTCAAAAGGTGACTTACCAATAGAAGTGTGGACTGCTCTATTGCAATATTAATGAATATAGACCAAATTTTCATCCCAGGTCTTTGGATGCTTCTTATTGCTACCCCTCAAAAGTTACACCAAGGTCCTATTGACTACTTATGCATGCCCATCTATCTGTGGATGGAATTTTGTAGATCTGTTCAAGTTTGTGTCCATTGTCTCCCACATTGTTGTCCAAAATGCACTGAAAAATATGGTACACCTATCTGGGATGATGCTTCTTGGTATCCCAAAGTTCACCTAGACCCATTCAAATAACTTGTTTGCATCTTCTTGTGTGTTGATGTTATTTTTACAAGGAATGATAATGCACATCTTGGTGAACCTATCAACTACCACAAATAGATAGTCATGTCCCTTCTTGGTTGTTGG
>CBVK0100325541.1:0-20840 GCA_900067695.1 Picea abies
TTTTTCCCTGGTGGAGTTAATCCCCAACTCGAGGGTGACGTATTGCTGAAATATTATGTGCAACATAGTCTATGGCTCAAAGGAACATTTTAGTTCTATGCGCAGTTGGTGACTTTCATGAAAGATACGTGTTCTTATGTGATTGTCTTGTTTACTGTGTGCTTATTTATGTATCTTTGAAATGGGTTAATTCTTGTATGTTGTCACATATAAGTAATTAATGTTATTTTGTCTAATGTTTCTTGCACATGTAAGTATGGTTCGTATGGCTTTTATTTGTAGATGTGCATGAGTATGGAAATTATTGTTAGTTTTCTTGTTACATTATCCTTTGATATTGGTCATGAGTCTCCAAGGAAAGGATGGAATGGTTGGGTGTGCAGGAAAGTAGCATGTCTACACATAAGGTTGGAACTCATGTGTGCATTCAGGGAAATAGAACCCACACACATGGAAATCATAAATTTTGTGTGATACCATGGTGGTTGTGTGCACGATTGTGTTGTGTGATCAATATGCTAGTTTGTGCAGTTTTTTGAGTTACTTTCACTGCTTAAAGTTGTGTTAAAAGGATAAATTTTGTTTGGAGCATTTTAGTTTGAGTTTGAACGCACTAATTCAACTGATACTATGCAAATTAAAGTTTATTATAGAATCTACACAATCTATTTTCAGAGTATCTTTGTTCAGTAATATGTTGGGCGATGTTACAGTATGGTTGGTTCAGTGCTATAGAAGTTGAGATTGTGTGATGTGGTCCATCCTGGGAGGATGAAGATGTTACATTATAGTATCACAGGTATTGGTTCAACACTAGACTTAGATTGGCCAGAGGTCAACCAAAAGCATCAAAGATTTAGTTTCAACACTAAGCATGCATGAGTTAAGTTCTACTTAAGGAAAAATTCAGACTGGTAAGTGATCGAATTTGGAATTCAACATGACCTTAGTGTGAATTAAGTAAGAATGCATATATGTGCGCATTAAATTCATGATATTGTGGAGTGTGGCACTGGAAATACGTAGTAAATAATGGTGCACATGTGCATGCTCTAAATGTTTGAGGTTGCGTAGAACAAATTTGTGGTGCATGTGCATTATTGATACATGGTGAACAAGTTAAAAATGGACAGTATGCATTGATGTGTATTGAATACCAGTGCATGCATGGGATTCAGAAGAAGGGATTATGACAAGATCATGCAAATTTTTCCTGAAGTTGTCTCATGAATTCACCTAAAAAATCTTGTTATTTACACATTTTTCTGGATAATTAGCAGTTAGATCAGGACAAAATTAGTTCAAAAGGTCAAAAACATGGAAAATGTTCAGAGGACTTATAGTCTTTATGATGAATTCAAGGATTTATATGTTGGGTTGGGTGATTATGGTAAAGAATCCAAGTATGAGCGCATGAACTTGGTAGAAACCATAAATTGATTGCAAAAATATGTTCAAGGTTATAAAGCTGATAATGAAAGCCTTATGAGAGACAAAGAGCAACAAGATGACTTCAATGTCAAATTGATGTAGAGCCTGGACATAATAGAAAACAAAATGGATAAGAATACATAGTTGAGTAGGTCAAGAAGTCGCAAGTCTCATGATGAGAAAATAAGAGAAGCAAGAAATGCTTATAAGCATCATCACCACTTACCAAAGCATTGTTTTAGAAAAGAGCACAATAGCTCAAGACCATCTCCTCACAAAAATAATAAGAGAAGGACTAGGGTGGATGATATACAGGGAGAAATGAATAAGATCAATCCTCCTACCTTTGACGGTGAGAATAAGAAGGATGAAGATTCAGAGACCTGGTTGTTGGGTATGAGGAAGTACTTCTAGCTACATAATTATTCTATGTAAGAAGAAGGGAGAATTGTTATCTAGTAGCTAAAAGAAAAGGCATAAATGTGGTGGGATTATTTTGTGCAAGTGAAACACATTTATGAAAATAAGTTTACTTGGAGGGAGTTCAAGAAGTATTTCCAAAATAAATACTTAACCAAGAAGTACTATGACAAGAAAATGAAGGAGTTCTTCAAACTCAAACTTGGGTGTGTGACGATAGATGAGTATGAAAGAAAATTATTAGAGTAGTTGAAATATGTCACATTCATCAAGGATGAGCAAGTTAAAATTCAGAGGTACATGAGTGGGTTTCCCTCATTTATTAGTGACAAGATATAGTATGATGACCCCAAGACATTGGAGGAAACTATAAGGTGCACTAAATGTATTTATGAGAAGCAAAGGAGAAGACGAATTTTCCTAAAAGATTGGGAAGATAAGATGAAAAGTAAGGTATAACATAGGAAGAAGGGGACTAAGACACCATTTTTCATAAATACTCTACAAGGATGACCAACTCTTAAGGAGACCAGAATGTTGGAGATAGTGGGGAAAAAACCATGGTAGAAACCTATTGAATGTTGGAGTTTTGGCTGAGATCATATGCATAGACATTATCGTCAAAGAGGTGATAAAACCAGGATTGCGCATAGTTTTCAACAAGCTGTCACAGTTGAAGACATGGAAGTGGAAGGTAAGATTAATGACCAACCCATTGTTATTTTAAATGATTTAGGAGCTAGTCATAGTTATCTAGATCCTAAGATGGTGGAAAGATTCTAATTTCCAAGAAGAAAGCTTCGAAAAACTTAGTTGGTGGAGTTAGTTACAGAAGAAAAAATAAAAATTAATGAGATGGCCAAGGCATATCCAATGCATATGAATGGAATGCGAACAAAAGATGATTTGAATATCATACCTTTGGGTTCATATGATTTAATAGTTGGTATGGATTGGTTAGATGAGAACCATGATGTCCTGAACTATTACAATAAGGCATTTACCTGTTTGGATGAGGACGAGAACTTAAGAAAATTTCAAGGAATTCCAAGGGCTATAACTATTAGAGAAGTTTCAACCTTGCAATTGACAAAAAGATACAAGGAAGGATGTCAAGTATTTGAAACACACATGGAAGACTCATATAAGGATAAAGTGTCAAGTATTGAAGACTAGGTAGTACTGAAAGAGTATGAGGATGTATTTAAAGAGATACAAGGATTTCCACCAAAAAGGGATATTGATTTCTATAAAAATATGATGTTGGGAGCAACACCTATATCCAAGACTCCTAATAGAACCAGTATGTCAGAATTGAAGGAGTTACAGATGAAAATTGAATATCTTTTGAAGAAGGGGTATATACTCCCAAGTGTGTTTCCTTGGGGTGCCCTAGTATTGTTCGTGAAGAACAAGGATGATACGCTAAGACTTTATATCAACTTCAGGTAGTTGAACATGATAACAATAAATATCAAGTATCATTTTCCAAGGATAGATGACCTCTGTGATCAACTACGAGGCACAAAGATATTTACAAATATTGATCTTAGATATTTCTATCACTAAGTGAGAGTAAAATAGGAATTCATTGGTAATACGACCTTCAGAACAAGGTATTGTCATTATGAGTTCACAGTGGTGCCATTTGGGTTGTCGAATACACCAGTTGTCTTCATGTGTTTAATGTTCAGAATTTATTTAGATAATTTTGTCATTGTATTTATGGATGAAGAGGAGCATGAAGAGGAGCATGAAGAGGAGTATTTATTTAGATAAGTTTGTCATTGTATTTATTTACTCAAACTATGAAGAGGAGCATGAACAACAATTGAGGATGGTGTTGCAGGTATTGAGGGAGCATCAACTTTATGAAAATCTCAGCAAGTGCCAATTTTATGACATGTTCATTATTTGGGTCATATTATTTATAAGGAAGGAATAATTATGGATTCGGAAAAGATAAAATCCATTGAGGAATGGCCAACACCAAGAAATGTCACAGAGGTGAGGTCCTTTATGGGACTTGCAGGTTATTAAAAAAGGTATATTGAAGGATTCTAAAAGATTGTGCATCCAATTATATCTTTGCAAAATAAAGGTGTGTGATCTTAATGGACTTTGGTTTGTGTAAGGATTTTTCAGTACTTGAATATTTTGTTGACTACTGCGCTAATTTTGAGAATTGTTGATCCTAATGCAAAGTTATTTGTGTGCACAAATGCATGCAAGGAAGAGCTCAGTGGATTCCTTAGTTAGAATGGACATGTGGTATACTATGATTCAAGAAAGTTAAATGAGCATGGAAGGCTCTATGCTGCTCATGACTTAGTATTGGAATCCATAGTGCATGCCTTGAAGATGCGGCAACATTATCTTATGGGTAAATGATTTGAACTGAGAACATACCATAGTGGTCTGAAGTATTTGTTTGGAAAGCCAAGTTTAAATTCTAGTCAAAGTATGTGGTTAGAATTCTTCAGTTAGTATTACTTTCACATAAATCATATGAGAGGAAAAATGAACAAGGTGGTTGACACACTTTGTATTTGTGCGACATAATTTTTGAATTTTCCAAATTACATCAATTCTATGTGGACATAAAGGTGACGTTATAGCAGGTTGTGTCGCTGCATAAATTTCAAGGTTATGAAATAAGAGAGGATATGATTGTCATGTATAGATGCATATTCTATGTGTCAAACAATCAAGAGTTGAAGGGCTTGATATTGTCAGAGATGAGTAAGGTTCCTTATGCGGGACATCTAGGTTACCAAAAGAAAAGTGTAATAGTCAATAAGCAATACCTTTGGCCAGCTATGAAAAAGGAAGTTGTTGATTTCATTGTTAGATGTCTGAAATGTCAGAAGGTCAAGGCTGAACACAAACATCCAACTGGTTTGCTACAACATTTTCCCATTCTTGAGTGGAAGTGGGAATTTGTGACCATTGATTTAATCACTAAGTTTCCCAGGACTATTAAGAAACATGATTCTATTATGGTAGTGGTGAAAAATCTTACTAAGGTTGCTCATTTATTCCAATGAATTCAACACACAAGGAAACCAAAACCGCTGAGATATACATGTGAGAATTTTCCAAGTTGCATGATGTACCTAAGAAAATTGTGTCTGATAGAGATTCCAAGTTCATCTTGAACTATTGTAAAGGGATATTGAAAGGATTTGGGAAATATCTGAAATTTAGCACATCATATGAAAAATTAGAGAGGGTAAATCGAGTGATTGAAGATATGCTCAGGATGTATGTGATGGATAAACCATTAAAATGAGAAGACTACCTTCACTTGATAGAGTTTTTTTACAACAATGGGTATGAAGCATATTTAAAGATGAGCCCATTTGAAGAACTTTATTGTAGAAAGTGAAACACTCTAGTGAGATGGGACAACCCAGTAGACTATATAGTAGTTCGGCCAGATGTTCTCTGAGAAATGGAAGACAAGATGGTAAAGATCAGAAAGAATCTAAAGGATTTATGAGACAAGAAGAAAAGATGCGTCGATAAAGACAGAACCCATAGAGTATAAACTAGGTGATCACGTGTTCTTAAAAGTTAAATCCAGGCTCAATTCCCTAAAGTTGGGGAAGTGTTCTAAGTTGGCAGCATGTTATTGTTGGCCACTTGAAATCCTAGAGTGGATTGGTCATGTCGCATATAAGCTTGCATTTCCTGCTTCCTTATGTATTCATAATATTTTATGTTTGTCATTGTGTAAAACGTGTGTACCTCATGCTAATCATATTATTGATTTGAATATGATTTAAGTGAAGCCAGAAGGTGATTTTCAAATGCGATCAGTTTCCATATTGGATCAGAATATCCAACAAACCTGGAATCAAGCCATGAAGTTGGTAAAGGTCCAATGGACCTGGTATGGTCATGGGGATGAAAAATGGGAGCGTGAAGATGCTATGCGAGTAGATTATCCACATATTTTTGAATATTTTTGAAATTTTGTATGTGCATGTGTATATGATGCCCTAAGGACAATGCATAAATAAGGGGGAGGGGAATGTAATTACCTGATCCAAACCCTTTGTAATTGTACATATAGTATGGTGAGCCATTGGAACTAAGTTTTGGTGTTGCATGCACCTGAGTAGTGCGCAAAGAATTTTTATTAAAGAAAAGGTGCCCACAATAAGCCGAGTTATACATATGTATATATATATATTTGTATATGTATTGAGGTCAAAGATCCTATGTGATTATGAGTCTAGTGAGCTAGATGCAGATAGGCTAGTGTGCCTATCCATGTAAAAGTAATCATACTCAATTATTAATATAATATTACATCACTATGTGTAGATAGAATCAAAATAAAAAGACGGAGGGATAAATCCACTGGAAAAAGGGAAAAGGGGGAAAGACTTAAATCCAAAAAAGTGTAAGTTTATGGATAATTATTTTATCCTAAGTTCCCGAGAGTTGTGAATGAGTCACCAAGTGTCTTAACCTACTTCTGAAGGTGACAGATGTAGAGTTGAAGGAATGTAATATATATTGTTGGCCTTAATGTATTTTGGGGGGAATTATTCATTATTCACTTTTCTCATGTACAGAAGGGGGTCAGGGGAGAGAGGAAAATTATTACCTTATATGCACATAGAAGCTTGTAAGGGATTTATGTACTGTAATCAAAGTTTTATTATCGAATATGCACCCATTAAGAGTCTCTCTAAATGATATATTTGTTGTTGAATAAGTAGAAGGGGCACACTTCATTGGGTGTGACAAATGCACTATGCAAATGCTTACTTTAAAATTAATAGGTAAAAAACCTGTTCAAAATGAATACTCCTTTCATTGAAATTTAAATTTAAAATAAAAACAACATTTGTATAGTTGAAATTAAATAAACAATTTATCTACATCTAATTTAAAACTCTCCCTTGATAAAGGAATCCAACCACGAAATGTTCAAAAGTAACGATGGACGAAAATCATTACAACAAAGGAAATTGCTATACATCCAAATTTCCTATTTTTCTTCACTCAGCTTGAAGAAAAATAATTGGGAAATACCAATCCCTTGAATTCCTCACCAAACAAATCTAATATCTGCGATTCATCTTCATCGTCGCCAATCTTCAAATATTGTTGCCTTTCTGCCTCTACAGAACAATTTGAGCTGTGAGCAGTCAAACCGTGGCATTCCGTATCTTTTTCAGCCACAGGCATTTCCGCTCCTGTTGTGAGGTAATCCATTTCCTCCTTAGCAATGCTCTGACACAGAGAGCTATGCAGAGACTCTGCATCTTCTGAATCACGGCTCTCACTTCTCGTGCTGAATTTTGACATACTGATATCAACAATACTACCATGTGTCCTTGAAAAAGAGGATTCAAAAATATTGTCGTTGGAAGAAGTTAAATGCCCATCCATGTCCTGACATCTGGGAGGACTAGCTAGGTTTATATTTAAATATCCATTTGCAATTTCAGTTATACCTCCATCAATCTGATCATTTATCAATTTCACATCTTCAGATACAACAGAGACTCCCCCACTACACAACACAATAGCAGCAAAGCAATCTCATAAAAAATAATTCTATTGAATTATTTACACCCATAAAAACAAGAAAGTAAGATAAATTTCGTTGATAGAGAACTACGGTACCATATTTTTGAGGTATCACCATGCAGCAGGATATGAAAATACATAAACGGACTTGAGAACTTTACAAAAGCATTGATGAGAACACTTAAAAACTTTACAAAAGCTTTGATGAGAAAGTAACTTACTTCAATGCATCGACCATGCAGCCACAATCAATAAGAAACTCCCTCAACTGCACCACCCATCCAGATTAATGAGAAACTTATATGTCCATCAAAAGATGCAAAAAGCATCAAAATATGAAAACCCTAAAGCTGCCACTCACCTTGCTGTTAGCTTTTTCTTCTTGCTCAAATTCTTTAGTATACTTAACCACTTTAGTCATCAGGGTTTCTTCTTTTCTCATCTTCTCCTCCTCGGCAGCTTTCTTCTCATTTTTGGCACTATTAATTCTGGCTTTCAGATCTTTACGCAGCTGTTGTTTTGTAGTTTGGTTAATATATAAAAAAACTCAGAAAAACATTATTCAGAAGCATTTTAAATTAAATGTAGTATATATGTTTAATTTAGATGATGATCTAAACCCATAAATCTCAAATCGGAAGTGAAGCTCAGCAAGGTCATTTTTCCACATATACCAGCACACGCGTAACATATCATATACACAACTTAAGTTGCTATAAACCCTCTTTAATGAAAATAGCAGATAGTGTAAAATATCGGTATTTTTAGGTTTTTCTAGGCAATTCTTCATTAACAGTCTTATATGGTTGATTTTTTTATTTTACGTTTTCAAGGTGTACAGGTCCAGCGAGACAGCAATGCATAGGGCACAACTGTCTTTATTTAATAAAATATTTTGGGTAAACAGAAAAATGAAATCACATCCAGTTGTTGCTAGGTTACCAAAAATGTATAGAGAAAAGCATTTTGAAAATTGCATCAGATTAAAAAAGTTAAAAAAATCATATATTACCTCTTCAGCCATACAAAATGCTTTGGCTTTGTCAGCTGACAATTGTACCAAACGCGATCGAAGTTCTTCTGCTTCTAAAGCGAGAACTGCTCTCTCCCCATATACCTCACCCGCAGCCTGTGAAATCATAAACGACAATTTTTAAAGCACAGTTATCAAAGTGGCTACTTCATTCGAAAATATTGAACGAGTCAAAACAAAGTTCAATACCGTATCATAGGCTTCTCTTGCAGATGCGAGCATTTTCCTCATTTCCTCGACCTTCGACAAAATGTCCAAACCACCATTTGCTGCCTCTTCCTTTGCACGTTGAGCCGCAACCTCTTCACGGTCTGCCTCGGCCCTCAAGGAGCGAATCAAATTCATAGCTTCTATCAACTCTTTCTGTATCAAACACCACTATTTTGTTATTATTTATAATTATTTATTGGAAATGTTGATAGTATAGTTAGACTTAAACATCAGTATTGATAAAACACACAAGTTCAACAGTTTCATTCATGCTTCAACGTGTGGAACATGGAAATGTTCACTGAGTACACATACTCATCAAAGGTATGAAAAGTGCAATACTACCCATAAATAGCCAAGTCAATCACCAGCAAAATATTGCGTACCTCGTCTTCCTTAGCCTTCGAAACTAAACCTTCTAGGGTATCAATGTTTACGATTTGTCTAGTCCGGCTACAAGAAAGTGAAGAATTTCCAACACTGTTAAATGAGCATCCTGTATCAATCTCCACATTCTCATTGTCTTTCTTGAAGCCAGTCGAGAAAATGGTATTTTGAATTGTTTGAACAGGAAGGCTATCCGCAGATTCCTTTCCTGAGGATTCTACTGCATTAAGAGATTCTACTGTTCCCTCAATGACTGAAAAGTTTGACTGGGACTCAGTTGCCCTTACCACTGTTCCTTCCATGAATTGCTTTTCTTCTTCACAACTGCTAACATTCATGGTGTCCCTATTTGGAAGTTGACCAATCGAAATCTCTGAATCGACCATAACAGTAACTTTAGAGCTCAATGTCAGCAAGTTAACCTCGGCATTTTTTGAATTGCTGCTAGATTTATCGACACTGATATTGACATCCTCAATCTGTAATAAAAAAATTTCACTACAATGCAGGTGATCACCTTTAATTTCTTTCATATCATCCGAATGAGAACTGAAACAGTTGTTCTGAATTCTAATTTGGGATTGGGTCGAGTTAAACTGACCAGAGGAACTAGAGTCCCCGATGGTGATTTCATCACAGAGCTGCTTAGGTAGGTGCAAAGAACTATTTTCTATGATATTATCCGTTTCCTGGTCGGTCAAGAAATTATCTGACAAAGAGCTGTCATGTTCAGTTCGATTTGGATCTGCAAGAATGCCTTCAAAATCTGATCTTCTATCTGCACATTAAAAATCGCAAGATGAGTATACAATCCTCCCTACAAATATCATTTCCAGTGAGTCAGAGATTAAAGGATACAATTATACCTACAAATATCTATGAGGGAATTGCAACCCTTCTAACATGTTTTGATATAATATTTTTCCCACATGAATCTAAAACAGTTAGAATAATTTTGTCATTGCCTGAGGCATGTATTAGGAAATATTGTTGGATATATGGTTAGTTTCTTTTTAGCAGATGTTTGATTCAAATTCTTTGATTGAAATGCGCTTATCTACATTTACTAATCATCCATACATACAGAAAAATATTTTTTTTCCCTTTTAATAAGAATTCAAAATATTGTATTTATAAACTAAATAAATACCAACCTGTCGATATTATTTCGTGCAAAGGAAAAGAGGGTGGTGCCAATTTGTCAGAAGTCAAATAACTGCAATGCTCAGTTATGGGACCATCCACAGTTGCACCCTCACTATGAATTTCCATTTGAGCTATTTGCTCTTCCTGGTTAGGAATCACCTCTTCGCTATGAATTTCCATGTCTGCTATTTGCTCTTCCTGGTTTGGAATCACCTCGCTAAGAATAAATTGCACAGCTGCATCAACATCATTACGGTGCTCCAGCGCAACTGCTTTAAGAATGGGTTCTTCAACCTTCATTTTGAAAAAGGTCAAAATTCAAAGTACACAACAAAAGAAAAATATATCTATGATAAGGTATCAGCATTCAAAAGATTTATCTTTGGCATTGCTGTGTCAAGAAGTCACTGATATGCAAAGAATCCATAGTCTTTTAAATTTTAAATTGATGTAGTCTACAGGTTTTATGTTTTTAATTATTTTTCTCATATTTTTTGTTTGGTTAATTTTGTCTTAAATCCAATCAGAAAGGGTTGGATTTACTGATTTTTTAATTGTTAAATTTACATAATTTAAGTTCTTTAAATTTTTTTCAAGTGGCTATATCCATTTATATATTTAAAAATACAGTTTAAGTAATGAAAAATTGTTATTTCACCAAACAATTGTATAGACAAATTCAAAAATGATTAGATTTGCTAATTTCAATTGTTAAGTTTACATAATTTAATTACTTTAAAAGTTTCTCAAGGAACTATATCCATTTATGCATTCAAAAATACATTTTAAGAAATGAAAAACTGCTATTTCATCAATAATTATATAGCTAAATTCAAATAATAATCATTCAAACTCAAAACATTTAAACTAATCATTCAAACTTATTTAAATTAAATTATTAAACATAATTTATTTAAAATAATATGTTCAAACCTCTGACTATAAATAGATAAATAATGATCAATAAAAAAATACAGTTTTCGAGACTTACCTGTGGAAAAATCTCATGAAGAGCAGTAGCAAATGTCCTCAAATTCATCATGGCTCTTCTTGAATGGACTTCTTTACTGTAAAATTGTATACATCCATCACTTCTTGGAAGATTTTGTAATTCCTTTATTCAAATAAAAAACCTGCACAACATGTTTATGTATTCGTTCGGAACAAAATAAAAGATATTGATAATATCAATCAGAAGTACCTCTAAACGTTGCAACAATCCAAATAAATCCACGCACACTGTAAATCCCCACTAATTGTAAATCCACATGTGTAATAACGATGTTATTGACCCTTTACTCTTATATAGATACTAGTTCTAACTCATTATGAACGGACGCCCACTACTTGGCCGACCTTATAATATACGAGCACAACCACATAATTGTGGTTGATGAATGACTGGACTTATTTTATTTATAAACCCTAATTAAAATTTAAATTAAAATTAGGGTTTTGTGAAGACGACCATAGAAAAGAAGATATTCCTACTGCCTACTTAAAAACTCCTGAAGTATTTTCCATGGACGGAACAACCTGAAAGAAAAAGATGAGAAATACTTAACCTCGTCACAACTATCTCATGCAGTCTGCCAATATATTTGTCTAAGAAATGCCTACTATGTAACTCTTACCTGTGCATGTAACCCTATGGGATATCTTTGCTTCTACCGTGATCATGCTTATAAGCATCTTTAAAACATTTTCTTTGAATCTTTGGACTATTTCCATTCGGTACATGTCCTGTTTCTGCAGATCCTTTTCTAGATGGTTCCTTCAAGTATTTGCAATTATTTACCCTTCTTGCAATAGATGAAATAAGTTTATGCGAACTGAGAGAATGGATTAGTAATTATTTACCATGAAAGATGTTTCCTGCAATTATTTACCCTTCCTGCAATAAATTAGAAAATTGCGAACTGAGAGAATGAATCCGTACTAGGCTGTAAGCAAGTGCTCTCTGAAGCTCTCTTCCGAGAGGCTCCATTGATCCTTGGACAAACGGAGTTTTTTCCTCGGCGTCCCCAGAATTATCATGTCTTAATATGTCGAAGTTATTTCGTGGGCGTTTGAGATGGTCATAATATGAAACGCCATAATTTTATTTATGTATTTTATGGCGTTTCAATGGCATCACCCTGTTCAAACTCTAACACTTCATTAAAAAACAAAGTCGTTTCACAGTCCAAACCTGGTATTAAGCTGTTCACACTCCACATCACTCCAATCCATGGTTAATCATCCAAATGGTAATAAAAATTTGTACAAATATTAATCCTTTTTAAGCATTCAAACTTGGTAATTATATGGTATTACATTAATTATTTAATATGATTAGGTAAATGTGAAAAAGTAAATAAAGTAAAGGATGCATTTATAACTGCAATGAGTAATTATTTAATATGATTAAGTAAATGTGAAAAAGTAAATAGAGTAAAGGATGTATTTATAATTGCAATGAAATTATGAATAGTAAATCTTATTTATTGATTTAGGAAGATGACTTAGAATATGCCAGCATCTTCAATTGCTAGTCATTAAATTAAGATTCGAGATTAAAAAATCATTAATTATGCCCATTATCAATAAATGTAAACCTTCCCCTTAATTATATCACCTTTCATCTCTTTGTATATCCTTATTGAAATTTAGTTATATACATTACATATTTAATCACTATAATTTATAATGTTGTATCATATACATTAAGTCTTTGAAAATGAGATAGAGATACTTTGTTTTCTATCATCAATGTATAAAGTTTCAATTTCAGTTAATACAAAGTTATAAATTAATATTATTAAACAAAAATCTAAAAAATAAATTAATACATAGTTACTAATTAATATTATTAAATCAAAATCTAAAAAATACAACTATATGCATGAGAATATTAAATAAGAATCTAAAAAATGTAACTATGCATGAGGTACAATATATCCATTTAAATTTGAATATATTTAGTATGTATCACCATATTTTCAAAATTGAATGAATATTTAAAATAAAGAAATATAATTCTAAAATAATTAACGAGAAAACACCACATGATTTCTATGCAAATCAAACATTAATCCTTGATTTAGAGTTGGAATCTTATCTAGTGATCCAATAGCATAATAATGATACAAGTATGGATAATATTCATCCAAATGTAAATGATATGCATGTTTGAAAATGATTTTTTTAACACTTTAAGGTTGGTTACAACTTTAATAAAAGTTTCTTATGAAATCTTAGTATTTTTTTAATTATATTTAAGCTTTTATTTTTAAAATCTCTAATATAATAATAAATTTATTATAAATTTATTTCCATAATGTAACTATGGTAAGAAGAAATATAAAGGCACAAAGATGTAGCTATGGTAGAAATTAAAAAAATAATATATATATATATATATATATATATATATATATATATATATATATATATATATATATATATATATATATATTGAATAAAGAAATGGAAGATATTGTTGTCACCTAATGTTTTGGGTAGGTTGTGCATGGGTAAGTTGTGCATACACACAAATCAACAATGAGCGCACATCATTTTTTTGCACACACATGAGCAGTTGCATGATAGATGGAATAAGGCACACACACACAACAATCAAAGTTTTGTACTATGTATCGAAGATCAAAAAGATATTGCATGCACATTGAGTCACAAGAAAATCTTTAATAATCTTCTAAAATAATGAACCCAAACAACACAATAGATCATGGGGTGGATAATGGATGAGTTGGGAAGTTCATTAGGACTATCACGCTCCAAAGAGATTACGTAGGCTACATGTGGGCAGTAGAAGCATGTAGAAATGGTGATAACTAGAGTGAGTGGAGCAAAGAAGAAAGTGAGAAAGTAGATGACAAGGAACATAGAACAAGGAAAGTGTTCAAAAGAGGAGATGAGAAGAGAAGAGTATGTCTAAGGTACGCAAGGAGGCAATCTGAGTTTTGTATGAGTCCTATTTTGAGCTTTTGTAATAGTTTTGTATGAGTCTAGAAAAGTCATATTTAAAGTCTATAATGGAGTCAATCCAGTAAAATGTAGAGTATGGATAGAGAGCACTTTATGCATTATAATGAGAGAACTGTAGAATGGACCATAGCATGAAGTGAAATTCCCTTTACAATGTGGATATGTCAATCTATGCATTATGTTGTTTAATGGAGATAATATAAAGTTGCAATTCTCTGTGTCACTTGATGTGTCTATTTTGATTTTAATGGATGATTGTGTTAATGGCATATGTTATTAGTTTGTTAATGGAGTATGATTGATTGAATGAATGTTATCCCAAGTGGCTTCCTAATATGTTTCATCCCTTCATATCTAACACAAGACCAAATGGTCTATGTGATTGTCATGGCGTCTCGAGTGATACTTTCTTTATTCCCTGACTAAAGATTGATATGTTGATACCTTGGGTTTTTGTTGGTCAACTCTATATTAACCATGGGTCATCAACCCCCCTAGTGTTACGAAGGATGTGTGTAAGTGAGCCAACAAATGGTTATGTTGTCGGGACTTGAACCCAGGTCTATCAGGTGAGATCTCAGTATCCTAACAAACTAGACTACAATCCTTGACACGCATCGCTTCTAACCATCATTTCAAATAATCTGTGGCCATGATAATGTAGCATGCACCTGTCTGGCATGTTACAGGACTAATTGGTCTGATGAAGTCAATGGCCTACTTGTCGAACAACTCCAGTGTTATAATGGGAAATAAAGGTAATTCATCACTTTGGTAGGGATTTCTAATGCATTGGTAGACGTTGCACCATTTACGATATTCTTTGGCATCCAAAAATGTTGGCGGCCACCATAAGCCTACACACAACACCTTATGCATTATGGATTTGTTGATGTTGTGACCTTCTGCAATGCCCTCATGAGCCACATACAAAATCAGGTACCATTCATGGTCTAAGACACACCTGCGTAAAATACCATCTACCCCAAAATTGTATAATTATCTAGTAGTTAATGATAATCTATGCTACGGGTCACCATTTGGCGACGTGGGTCTTGTGTATACTTGGTCGGTCGGTGTTTATCATCTGGTGAAAAATTCAGTGATATCAGCATGTTGATCTGGAACTACCTTAGTATATGTGAGTTCATCATCTAAGCTACGACCTGCTTCCCAAGACTCAATCCTCGACAAGTGGTCTAGTCGTACATTATATTTTCTAGGCTTAAAAATGACTTCAAATTCAAACTCTTGGAAGAGAAAAAACCATCGACATATTCTCCCCCCAACATTGGCTCATTGACCAAATATTTGAGCATTGAATGATTCGTAAAGAAATTGAAGGGGGTGCCCAAAAAATAGTTCCAAAACTTTCAATGCATAGACCATAGTCAATCCCTCGCAATCTAATAGTGTTCTATAATTATTCTCGAAATTAGATAGCTTGTGATTGGTAAAGTAATATGGATCATTGATATTCCTCATGCCAGGATGTGTGAGGACTACTCCTAACATAATGGAGGAGGCATCAACATGAACATGGAAAATATTTGACCAATCTGGAAATACCAATATTGGCACAGTGACCAATTTCTCCTTCAGTGCATCCAATGCTTCTTGAAATTCTTGTGTCTGGAGGTACTTCATACCTTGCAGAGTAGTTTCTCAAGTAATGCAAAATATTCGTATAACTTTGTATAAGTCACCTCTAATACCTTATGTGACCCAAGGTGACATGAATCTACCTAATAGAAATGGGGGCCACCATATCCAGTATCGTAGGAATTTTATCTTGATCCACCAATAGTCTTTCCTTGCATAACACATGCCTAAGCCATGTCCCAAATAGTGTACAAAAGACTTACTTCTTCAAATTTAAGGAAATCTAGAGCTGACAACATTTGTCCAACATCAATCGTATGGATTGCATATGTTCTTTTAATAAGCTCAACATCATCCAGTCATCTAGGTAAACTTCATGACTAAAATCTTTGAATGATGTGATCACTATCCTAGAAAATATCGCGGGTGCAATCTTCATCCAAAATTGCATATTTTTATAAGGAAAGGATCCCCATTCCATTGCAAATGTTTTCTTGGATTGATCCTCTTCATCAATCTAGACTTGGTGGTATCCCGAGAAGCCATTTTTGAAGGACTAGGACTCGTGTCCGCCCACATTTTCCAATATTTTCGTCATTAAAGGGAATAGGGAATGGGTCATGTACACAGGTTGCATTAAGGTTGCACAAGCCAAGCCAACACAAATAATTATGTTGACTATCTTCTTTGGTTGCACCACCATTAGACTAATCCATTACGAATCTTCTATGGGAGCAATGATATTGGCATCCAACATTCAATCCAACTTCTTGTGCACTTTCTCCTTATACTTTGGGTTTAGGTGATAGGGCCTCCTTTTCACCTATTTAACATATGGCTTTAGTTTAATTTTCATGGCCCTAAGGGACCCTACAATTCTCTTTATTTACAAGAATCTGTAGGGAAGCAAATACTCATACTCCTTTAGAAAATCTTCCACTAGCTTACAGTCTCCTTCTCCTAATAATCCTCGACGATGACCATGTTTTGTGCTTATTTGGTGACAATATTATGTTTATTTATCTTAATTGTTCGGGCATAGTCTGACATAGTCATCTCTGAAAAACTTCCTTCCACCACATGCTCATCCTTGACTTCTTTGATCTGTATTCCCCTTGACTCATCCTCATCAATATCATCTCTTTCAATTTTCCAATAGTGTACTGCCTCTTTCATCTTTTCCATAAGATTGTGATAGGTGTAGACAATATTTGTCTTGACTTCTTTCGGTTGATGATGAAATATGATTCATGAAATCTTTGATTCGTAGGAGGGCATCTTTCTATGATGGGGATTTAGTTATCAAATTTAATGTCATACAGAATTGTGCACTTACACTTCCCTAATCCACTTTTTTCCTCCTAATTTCCTCTTGAATGTACCCACTTCTAGAGACCATGTCCATTATGGGGACAAACCGATGGACCTATTGTGTGTGAGGGATTTTCTTGGCTTTCGAGCACCATTCATAGTAGAAAATATGTTCTTGGGGGTATTTGGTACCCTTATATCTATTTTCCAGTTCAAAATTAGATATGCGATAGAATCTAACCTTTATGAACTTGACAACATGTGCCAAGTCTTATATGTTCCAGTGGTGTGTTTCCCACCACTGTGCATGTGATCCTCGAACTAATGCATCCATTTCATATACCCTACGGTCCTCCAAGACTACTCTCTCTATTTTTGCTAAGAATATATCCAACAGACTTCTACCATCAAATCTCAATGCATCACATAATTCAGAACCAATCCAGTGTACTAATTTTGTAATCCATGCACATCTCTTAGTAGAGACTTCATATAATGTATTAGACCATATTTACATAACATCTTCTTAATTAGTATCCTATGACATTACACTTCTCCAACTCATATCCATATCTATTGTGGGATTGATGTAATCCTCTCTTCACCCTATGATTTGATAGATGTTTTAAATAATGGATCTCTATGCAACCTCATTCATAGGCTCATTGTATCAGCTTCCTTCAATAAAATATAATGTTTTGATCAGGCACAAAGTGTCCATCCCAAAAGACATCTTCCCTTTCTTCAAATTCAACGCGACATTGTTTTCAAATTCCCAATCAATACCAATTAGTGAAGAGTATGTATATGAGTCATCAATGATCTCAATCACCTCAAAATATACCTTAGTCTTCACCCCTTCAATGTTCACTTCAACCTATTACAGTTGGCCTATAGGATATATTCTATATTGATTATACAGCTTGAGTTGAATGGGGGACCACACCAAGTTAGGCCTTCCCATCAACACCCATGAATTATTTGGAAACATGTCCAGATTGTATCCTAGATCCAACATGACTCCATCCATCTCATAGCTACCAAGTTCAACTATCATCTTGAATTATCTTCCTTTTTTCTTCTTTTTTGATGCATACCCCCTACCCTCGGGCCGAGATCCGCACAGGATCGTTCTTCTCTCACAACACTGAGCTGGATTAGCTCCTTCGGCCCCTATTGGAACCTCCAATAAAACAATCCGCAAATCCTTCCACGAAAACCCCACCTGCACAACATGGACCAGGCATGAGTCTTCACCTCCTTCTCACCAAACTCGAAATAGAGTTCTCCCTGGATCGTTCTTCTCTCACAACACTGAGCTGGATTAGCTCCTTCGGCCCCTGCTGGAACCTCCAATAAAACAATCCATAGATTCTTCCATGAAAAACTCGCCTTGTGCGACTTGACACCCGACGTGAACCTTATGTCTCCACGCGACGACAACCTCGGCCTTAGCACAAGCACCTTTCGTGACCTAAAATCCAAACCTCGGCCTTAGCACAAGAGCGAGTTTATGAGTTGAATATCCTCAACTCCAAACCTATGATACCCGAGAGTGTGATATGGGTATGGCCCCTTCCTTGCGGGAACCTCTACCAATGACCCCTGTCTAGGGCCTAAATCTAGCACCCCTCGCAACTCGCAACTTCACAAGTTGGAGTGTTGAGCCATCGTGATCCTCCTTTGCGAATCCACGAGACCCGATAAGTCAACAATGGGTTGACCCCTTCCCAGATGATGCATGTCCACCACCTGTCACCTACTTCCACTTTTCTTTGGGTGCTTGTTGTTACGCCACCTATCAACTACATGGACCCCACTTAACAGATGTGCCAAGTATTTTCGCCCGAGCCCTCAGCGTTCGACACTTCACGACTTCAGCAATCCAAGTGCAACTCATTCATCCCCTGAAACCATGATACACGAGGTAGAAAGACGCCAAATCTCACGGCTCTCCTTCCTCCTTAATCGACAGTTCAGGTTGAATCACAATCTCGTGACTCAGGGGTTTGTAGCGTAAAGGTCTCCACCTCCCAGCTCATGATACCCGAATTTGCGAAAATGATCCCATGACTTACAAAAAGCACAATCAACAGTTCACGTTGATCCTGGATCCTAAGTTGATGGGTTCATCCACCTTTAACCACCTTGCAACTCTGGAAGATCCAACGACTCTCACAACTTTGGCACTTCATTCATGAAGGTCTCTCACTATCCATACGACTCCTTTCCTGCACGACCTCCCAGAGGTTAAACTTCGTGCGCCTTCCTCTGGATCTGATGGCTATCGATCCCCGGTGCTTGATCTGACAGCCCAGATCTATTTCTCTTCCTTGTATGCTTTCCTACATGCATATGGACGTAGACTTCAACATCCAGATCTTGCTTTTCTAGCTGATCTAATGGAAACTGTGCTCTATCTTGAACATTCCCTTCTTCCTTTCCCTTGGAAGATTTCTTACGCCAAAAGGCCTCGGCCTTTGTCTCTGTTGCGAAGCCTATAACTTTGGCTTCCGCCTGTATTCTAAGAGGCGTTCCTCCTCCTGAGCTTCTCGAACTATGAACCCTCCAAAGGGTTTTCTTGGCCTCTGCGATTCCTTGTAGGTTCCTTGCACTCAATTGTGTTATCCTTCCTGAGCTTATCTGTGGCTCTGACCTCAAAGTATCTCTATCACTTTCTCTCCTTGAAGGGATGTAAGTTCTCTTTGGAAACTTCCTACTCAAGCACACCTTGCTGAGCCTACAGGGTGTTCAGAAACCCTGTGAATGTCTCTCCTCGACACTTCTCTTATTTTAGAACTCGAAAGAGAGTTCTTCTCGATGCACTCCTTGCACTCTCTCAATGCTGTCCTGGCAGAGTTTCTACAGAATCTTCAGTGACTTTGTCTTCTTACTGAACTCGAAATAGAGTTCCTTCTATGCACTCTATGCACTTTCTCAATGCCCTACTGGCAAAGCTTCCATAGAATCCTCATAAATTTTCTCTTCCTTGTGCCCTCCTTTGGACAATTCTTCCTTCAAGGTGTTCAAAAACCTTGAGGCTTCCTCCTTGAGTCAATGACTTCCTCTAGTGTGCCCTCTTGGCACGTCTTTGTCTAAATTCCACAGAATTCAGAAGTGTACTCTATGCACTGGCTTACAGAACCCACAGTTTTCTGTCATGCAACCTCTTGCATGAAGCTACAAAGAACCCAGACCTGGAATCAAAGAACTCTGAACAGATAGTGAAAATCTATCCATCCCTGCAAATTCACATCTAACATACATCTATAGCATATCATAAACACATAAAGACATTCATCAACAAACACAGAATAACATGCAGGAAAAACTACTCTGATTGTATTAATATGAAATTCCTTTTTACAATGTAAGCTAAGACTGCAACAAAGTCACGACTTCTTCTCTTATCCATCTCCTATTCTCTGTTCTTCTCGACCTCTCTACAGACTAACTGCTTTTCTGATGACTCTACCCCCCCTATCTATATACAAAAAATATATTTTTACAAAAAGGGGATCCTCAAGCGCTTCCCTCCATCTCACCAACTCTCATTAATTTACATTTAATTACATTGAATGGTTGTCTAGTCTGAATCAAATCTAGATCTCAGCCTTACAACTGTTTAAGGAAACCTTTATCTAAATCCTACGGACATGCAAGGCTTTTTGGCTCTACCAGCCTTACAAACATTTAATATATTAAATTCAAATTTGAAATTTTAAAGTGAGAGGGTTGTGCCTCTCCTCTCCATTGAATG
>CBVK0100325543.1:0-10914 GCA_900067695.1 Picea abies
GATATCGACTGTTGACATCAATGACAATACAACAATGACACTATGTCCAATAGAGACATCAGAGTCTCATAGTTTTAGAATTGGTCATTGGTGTATGTTTGCAAGTTTTGAAGAAAGAAAAGGTAGACAGATTCAGAATTATATCATAGATAAGGAGGAGACAACATTGTCTCATGATGATGATCAGTACCTAGATCACTTTTTATTAAGTGATGCAAAAATGGAGGAGTTATTGCAGGAACTTCTTGTTGCGGAGAAAAAGGAGGTTAAAGGACAACATTTTGATATAGTGCTCATTGACTTTAATAAAGAACTAAGGATGCTTGAGGACTGGTTTACCAATCCAAGGATTAATAGAGGAGATTGCATAATTGAGAGTAAGAATTCTGAACATATAATTCATTTTTATGAAAAGGAATTGAATATCTCAAATACTTTGGGATGGATATATGAAGAGGAAATGCAGCATTTAGCCAACAGTAGCAACAAATTTCAACAGCAAGTTTGTAGTAATATGTACCAGCTAGAGAGTAGACAGGACATGGATATTGAAGAGATGAGGATTTTGATGATGAATATGTATCAGAGAATACATATTGAGGAAAATAAGGAAATCAACAACAACAAGGAAAATGGAAATTTACAAACAACAAGAAGGAAACAACAAGACAAGGAGGCAATCAAGCAACAGTATAAAGCATGGGACCCAGGAGGACTTCATCTAATGGAACTCATGATAAAGATATCATGAACACTTTTTGTTCCTTGGGAGTTTGATGCAGGAGCATCCTACCTCCAAAATCAACTTGGTTTGGTTAGACCTAGGGGTCTTGTGTTTATTTGGATTTAATTGTGTAATTGATGAAAATTCCTATGTTTGAAGGCCTATGTTTGAAGGAATTCTAGAAAACTTGTCTTAGTTGTGGAACGCATTGTAATTGAGTTAGTTCTCGAGAGTTATGAGGAATTAGAGAGATATTATGGTTGGTTATCTCTCTTGAGTGCATTGTGGATCTAGAATGAGGATTTAGTGTATCTAGAGGATCCTAGGGATTTGTATGAGAGTTTTTAGGATCTGAAACAAATTTCAGTTTCATAATCCTTTTGTATTAAATTTGTAAGCCTACGGGCATGAGATGTGTGTCCAAACAAATGTATAAATAGGCCAAGGAAGGTGGTCAATCGAATGAGGAATCAGGCCAAGAGTGTGGGAGTGTAAAAGGCCATCAAAGGAGAGAGAGCCCTATTGTAAACTTTGTACAATATTGTATGATTGATGAATGAAATCACTCTTTTTCTAGTGTTATATGGAGTTGATCAATTGAATATCTCTGTGTGAATTTTGTGAGTGTGTAAATCCCTTCTAGATTGAGCAATGCAAATTTTAATCTCTCAACAATGAGAAACACCTCTTAGTATGTGTGTGAAGGTTCCAGAATTAGAAGAAAGTGTTTGTTTAGGTCGGGTCGAGATCGACCATCGATCATTGAAGAGATCAATTCCAAAATGTGATTAAGATTAGTTGAGCTCGTAGCAAGGTCGAGGAGAACAGAATTAAATTCAAACTCTATGCATAGACAAAGCTAAGAACAATGAAGAAACCCTTTTACAGGTGAAGAGAAACAACCATCGTCTGATCAAGGACAATGGTTAATCGTGACCATGAATGGTAGAGTGAGTTTGGTTAAGTATTGAAGAAAGGGAAAATGGATGATATTAGATCTCGGGAGGAGATCTATCCTAATCGACGGTCCAGAGCGTGTCTTCTATTCAAAATCTGAAGCACAAGGAAAAATACTTTCGCAGTCTATGTTTTAGAGCACAAGTTCGCAGAACACCATGACAAGGAGTTTTGATCGATAGCATAGATCGAGGGGACACGAAGACCCACAGTGTAGAAGGAGATGTGTGGCACAGTCTAAGTGGTTGTTGGATTTAAGCCTTTGGGGTTAGAAGAATACGCCATAGAAAAGGAGTCTAGCAAAGGAGGGAGACCAATGGTCCAGATGCATTCAGAGTGATCTAGATCGATGTTGAGAGAGTGATGCATGGTGACTTTGTATTGGATGTCAGAGTAGACCCATCGGGGTCCAACTACAGGAGAGGGTCCAACAGAGTGACAACGATAGACGGTGGATATATATTCATATTTGAATAGATCAAAAACTTAGGACAAGGCATGTGGCAGGTCACGAGAGTGACACGTGGTAGTTGATAGAGCCAGGACGTGGCATCAACAAATGAGGAGAGGACATGTGGCAGTGACGTGGAATAATGAGAGTGAAACATGGCAATCATATCGACGAGTAAAAGGTTGAAATGTGGTATCCATGTATGAGTGTCGTGGCATAGGCGTGATAGAACAGAGGCGAAGAGGTGTGATTGTGGACCATGGATCTTACGACAGATCAATGGTGTATATTGTTTAGAGGCTCAGAGTCCAATAAGGATATGGATAGTTATCAAAGCTATCATTTTGGAGTGCGGGGACTTGGTGAAGCCCGATAGATGAACTCCGAACAAAGGAAGTGGACGTCAAATCATGATAATCCATCGGGAAACTACAAAATCCAGATCAACCATCCATCGGCATTGTTATTTCAGATCTTATTATGATGCATTGATTAAAAAGGGTATCAATGACAAGAATCGAAGAAAATTCCTTCATCTTGGTTGAATGACATGCGAAAAACCTAAATCATCCAATCGGGAGATTATCAATGGCGAGGAGCCAAAGCTAGAAGACTATGACGAGAGATCAAGATCGCCCATCCCGTGAAGATCAACGATGGAAAGTGGAAGCCATGGAAAGTTCTGAAAGACTTACAATGAGTTAAACCACGAAAATGTTAAGATCTTGGTCATAGCTCGAGGTCACGTGGAGTAAGCGCCAAGGCATAAATGGAGTAAGCGCCAAGGCATAAATGGTTAAGGATATAAGTTTGAGAATTTATCGCTTAATCACAAGGGAATATCGCCTAGCTTGAGCACTAATGGATTGTAATTAATAACAAAGTGTACGAGACTCTGTTGCAGAGAATATTTTGGGCCTGTGCATTCAGAAGCAGTTCAATTTCCAAGCTGAGCAGATATTCGATTTTAGAATTCTACATAATTGTGGGTTAAGGTCAGGAGGTCATCACAAACAAAGGATAATATGCATGTCTAATATGTGGTCCCACAACAACATCTATATGTTCAAGAAATTCAGGAAAGGAGGTGTATAATGAGTTCAAGCGTTTCCTCCCTACGAAACATAGGCATCGAACTACTGAAACAAATATATTTAATTGGTAAGAAGAGGGCGAAAAAAAACCACGAAGAATGATACCTCAACTATGGAAAAAGGAATTTGAGAAGAATCATGGTAAGCAATTGGCTTCAATTACATCCATATTTGTTACTTATATTCTTTTTTTATATTTTTTATATGTAATAAAAAAATCTATTTCCATTTAAGTTTCTCAAAGGTCATCAGGGTGGGATTCCATGAGGTTTGAAATGATACTCAATTGAATTTAGTCAATTTCTCTACTATGAGCACCTACAAGTAGCTCATTTTTTTGACACAATGCATATTGGAATGAATGTCATAGAATGCTTATGGAAAATTATAGATGGGAGGATTAACAAGGAAAAATTTTCTAAAGTTATTATTGGCATTGAGGAAGCCAACATAATGCAACATTGGACTCATTGTTATAGTGATGGACAACCAACCAGTGCTCCATGGTCATTAACAAAGAAAGAGAGAAATGTTGTAAAAGAGGTTATACATGAGAATAAATTTCCCACTAGTTGTGCTTCATTCAAAACAAGGTGATATAGGAGGGGCAAAAACTCATGATTGACATATCTTTATTAAGCTTTGAAATTTTCTAATATTTATCATCTTATAATATATATTATTTGTTAGCAATAGATGTTTGTTTCTAATGAAAATTAGATATGCTTCTTTCCTTGTTATACTATGTTCTACCTCTTTCTCTACTAAACAACAATGACAATAGCATAAAGCAAGTTATATATGATCTCGAAAAGTACATGAGATAAGTAAAAACTTATAATTGAAATGTTACTTGTAGAACTTTTTGACATTGGATTTACTTGAATTATATAATTTTATGTTGACACATGATTACTTTTCACTATAGATGGTTTTCATCTAAAGAAATCAATATAGAAGATATCAAGTATTGGAAGAGAGAGGTTCCTTGTTTAATGTGTAAAATTCAAAAGTAGCTACCTCCATAATTTTTCAATCCACAAGAGCAGTACCTCGTACACCTAGTTGAAAAGATTAAAATATGTGGACCCATACGCACAAGGCCAATGTGGTAGGTGGAGAGGCACTTTAACGCATTGAAGGCTTTTGTTAAACAAAGATCGTGTTCGAAGGGATCAATGGTTGAAGGATATATGGTATACCAATCCACTATGTATTTTAGTGAGTATTTACCCCAAGTAGTGGGTGTTATTAATGTGCTCTCCTTTGGAATGTCATTTCCACAAACAAATTTGAAGGGGAGGTGTTTTTGGGGAAAGTTAGATGGAGAAAAGTGAAAGGTGTATTTAATTTTTCTTGTAAGGATGATTTTCTAACACAATTTTTTAAGCTTGATTGGTGCACTAAATTTGTTTTTTTTCCTCATCCAAGTTACAGTGGAGAGTGGGATGCAATGCATATATACATTGCAAATAATCTTGATTGGATGAATATATGGATAGAATGATGCAACAAAGTTTACCATAGATCATCATGGAATGGGGTGGTGGAGTTGATTAGAAGATATTATTTGTATAGTGATACAAATTCAACATGAAGGAAATTGATCTAGCATATGGTGCAAAAAATAGTAATATAAGCATTTACCATTGATTTTTAGATTTTAATTCATGTATTTTGTTGTTTTTGTGTCCCTCAAATTATCTTATACATATATTTATCAATTCATGACAATGTATTTATAACATGTCGAGCATGCAAGTGAAACATTACAAAGCTATGTGGTGTAATGGAAGAAAATTTTGCACCAAACAATTGGATAATAAGAAGAAAACTTGTGACAATGGGATACTTGCAATTTTTTAGGTTTCTAATATTTCCCATAGGGGTGACAAACATCTAATAAAATCTCATTTGAGGTACTATAGTTATTTGTAAGTGTTACACATCAAATTTCCACACCTAGGTACCTCGTCCTAAGTGTCGTAAAAATGTCATATGCACCTTGCTAAGTGTCACATACACCTCGACACCATGAAATAGCATATGTTACAATCCCTAGTCAATGTGGACAATCCCTAGTCAATGTGGAGGAGAAATATATTATATGAAAGTCAAAATATTATGTGCACATGAATAATTATTAATATTCATAAAAAGGAAATTAATTTAGTGTGAGAATCCACCTCACATTTGGTTTCCTATTTTTTAAGAGAGATTGAGGATCTCATGGATGGTTGAAATATTTCCTCCTTAAAGTCCTTGAGAGATATTTTCTCCCTAAAATCCTTAAGAGATATATTCTCCCTAAGTATCTTGGGGATCTCATTTTAGTGGATCTGATGAGTGATCCTCTCCATAGTGGTTAAACCTTCAAATCCTATATAATGAGGGCTTTCCATGGAGAAGATGAATGGAGGCAGAATTGAGGTATCAAACTTATGATCTTGGGAGAAAGTTTTTTGTTATGATCTTGGGATCATTGTGAAAGGGATGGACGAGGAGGACTTGGAGAGGATATTGCAACTTCATCTACAGAGTGTAAGTATCTCTTTAAAGTTCTCATTAATATTACTTGGCCTATTCCCTTCAAGATTGTGTATTGTTGCATATGATTGTCAATCTTGATAAATGAATTTTATTAGTTTAATATTGTAGAGTATAGTAGAGGTTCTTTGTCTTTTGTTGCCCATTGCATTGCAGGTATCAAGTGGTGCTGAAGAGTTTGGAGATCAAGCTCAGATCAGAAGCAACGAGGACGAACTACGGAATAAGGTGCATCACATTTTCTTCATTCTCTTTCTCTTTCTGATTAGGTAATTGAATTCACGGGTATGTTAGTGTCAATTTGTATGTTTTCTATCTTGGTATTAGGGGTCTAGAATCCAAGAGGATATTCACATGTCCGCAGGGAGATTTTCCTATAACAGAAATTGGTGACTCCACTGGTGAAGGACATTGGTTTGTCTTTCCTTGAATAGTCTCTTCCTTTTGCCCACTTTTTAGTTCATTTTTATTGTTTGTTCCAGATCTATTTCTTTTCTCCCATCTTCATTGACAATTTCACAAAATTCTGGGAATTCTAGGTGAATTTTTATGAATTTTAAGCCTCTGTTCTGAGTTTCTGGGAAGGGTGGTGCTCCCCTGGAGTGTATATCATAGCATTGGTATGTAATCAACGCTCCCCTGCAATGTATATCAGAGCACTACAATGCTCTGTGCCCTTGGAAACAGGAGCATTGATCTCCTTTTTGGGTGATTTCTATCATTTTCGACTCTAATTTTTCCTAGTTTATCTTGCAGAGATTTTCCCTAGAGTCTGTACTTTGTCTTGTGGCTTTGTTTGGGTTGCTTTTGTTTTGAAGAAACTCGCTATTTCTTTTAGTGTATCTTTGAAATAAAAAGTTTTAATTCCTTGCTTTGCATTAGATGGGGGGCATCTTTGCATTTGAAGTAAGGGGTTGAGGCATATTTTTCAAAAATTTCCCGATGATGTTTGTCGAGGACACAACTAGCAGAAACACCATTTCTGAAAGAAAAGAGAGGAAGACCAATCACCATATTTTAATGACATAGTTGTTGCAATGAAAGATAGTTTAGATGACCAAATCACTCATGCCTAAGTTTTCTCAAGTCATCGCTATGAGCAATGAAAATTGATGGAAAATATGATGACCCAAATTTGACATATTTGTACAACCTGATAATATCATCAACAATTCTAGTTTNTGATCTTGGTTTACTGCAGCTTGTATTGTTGTTGCAAATGGTTATGGTTCAATGAATGCTAAATTGAAATAAACTACATCTACATGAGCTAACCATCAAAACTTAACAAGCATAAGGTGTGGCAGGAGGCCATGATGGAGGAATATGCCTCAATTATGAAAAATGATGTATGGGAGGTAGTTATGAGTCCAAAGAATAAAAAGGTGGTTGGATCTATAAAGTTAAGCATGCAGCAAATGGAAGCGTGGACAAGTACAACACCCGCTTTGTGGCCAAGGGATTTTCACAGTGAGAAGGAGTTGACTACGAGGAGACTTTCGCTCTTGTGACCAGGAATTCTTCAATCCGAGCAGTCATTTCATTCACAGCAGAGAAAGGTTGGAGCTTTCATCCAATGGATGTGAAGACCGCCTTCCTCAATGGAGTTGTTGAGGAGGAGCTATATGTTAAGCAGCCTGAGGGATTTGAGGTTGGCAACAGAGAGATGCATGTGTGCAGACTGAGGAGAACCTTGTATGGACTCAAGCAGGCACCTCAGGCATGGTACTCGAGGATTGACAACTGCTTGAGAGAGATGGGCTTCTAGTAGAGTGAGGCAGATCCAAACTTGTACTTTCCTGCAAGGGAGAAGCCTCTTATACTGGTACTTTATGTAAATGACATATTTCTCATTAGAGATGAGCAGCTAATAGCAGATTGCAAGGTCAAGCTTGCAGCAGAATTTGAAATGAAAGACCTTGGGTTGATGCACTATTTTCTAGGATTGGAGATTTGGCAAAAAGATCAGTGTTTCTTCCTAGGACAAGGGAAATATGCAATAGATATTTTGCGCAGGTTTAGAATGATGAACTGTAGGCCCATGTCCACACTTTTGGCTACAAATTGGAGGAAGATTGATGCATCAAATTCAAAGACAATAGACCCCAGTATCTATTGTTAGTTGATTGGATCACTCATGTATTTGGTCAATACTCAACCAGATATCAACTTTGCAGGAAACTCTTTGAGTCAGTTCATGGTGGACCGTCAAAGAGTACATTGGATTGTTGTGAAGCATGTGCTTCACTATCTCAGAGGGACAGTGGAGTACGGGCTATTGTATGAGCACAGTGGTGGAATGACATTAGCAGGTTTTACAGATGTTGATTGGGCAAAATGTGCAGAGGATGAGAAGAGTATTTCAGGTTGTTGCTTCAGCATTGGATCGAGCATCATTTCCCGGTTCAGCAAGAAGCAGAGATCAGTTGCATTGAGCTCTATTGAGGCAAAGTACATGGCAGCCAGTTTGAGGAACGTGTGAGGCACTGTGGTTGAGGAAGTTACTTTTGGGCTTGTTCAAACACGAGCTAGACACTACAGTGATTCACTGTGACAATCAATTGCATCAAGCTCTCTGAGAATCCGGTGTTTCATGATCGTAGCAAGCACATCAATATCATGTATCACTTCATCCGGGATTGTGTACAGAGAGGAGTCGTGAGGCTTGATTACATACAGATTGATGAGCAGATGGGAGACATCTTTACCAAGGCACTAAGCAGACAAAAGTTCGAGAAGTTCAGAGACCTGATGGGGTTGAGAAAGAATCTCTTCCTCACTAAGAGGGAGTGTTGAGATTGTAGCAAGAAAGGTTGTCCATCATTATTACAATGCCCTAGCATTATGGAGGACAATGAAACTTAGGCTGAGTTGATTAATTAAATGGTTTCCTACGTCTAACTTTGGAAAAGCACTGTTGATGTGTCATAATCTTCAATTGACTTTATTGGGTGCCTTTTCTAAGGTTTAAGTGAAAAATCATTTAAGTTGTGGTCTTTTAATCTTGACCATTGATCTCATCTTGATGGAGAGAGTAGATCTCAACCCTTCATCACTTTGGAGATTAGGGTTTCACTCACTCAACTAAGTATATGAGCAAATCAACTTGGCTAAGGAAGCGCACAAGAGAAAGAGAGATTGATTCAAGATGGAGATCGATTGCATACTTGCAGGTGAGTTTTTGCAGGAGGACAGAGGAGTGTCCAGTAGGTGCATCGAGGGGATGGAGTGACGTAGGAGGGTTGTACATAGTGATGCAAGGGTGACGCAGGAGGGTCGTACAATCATGCAAAGGCTCATCTTCTAGCTATTGTTTCGTTATGGTTCTATTGTGGAGGGTCTAAGGAGGTCGTATGGTTTTGATGGAGGGTTTTGTTGAAGATTATTCAGTTGTTGGTAGAGGCCAATTTACTTTGTAAGAAATCTCTATATTTTCCTGCTCAGAAATAATAAAACCTCAGATCTGCTACATCGGTTTTCCCATCTTGGATTTTTCCAGGGACTATTGTACAANNATAAGTGTGTACATTTTGATGTGATTGTTATCTACTTTTACTTTCAGTTCTTGGTTATTTATTTATCCTGTGTATTTAAATTATTGTGAAGAAAAACCCTGAATAATCAGTTAAAAAATAATTTTATTGGTTTAAAGTGAACTAGGTTTTAGAAATTTCACATGGTATCAAAGAAGGACTGTTAAAGAGACAGTATCACAAGTGGGTTTTCAAGATCCAAAAGAAATCTGAAGTTTCAGGCACAGATCTAACGTAGACATCATCTTCCCTTGTGCCTAGGATTTCTACGCTAGGGTTTCTACATAAAAGAGAAGTAGAAGGGTTTGAACATAACATTTTCAGAAAATGGCCATGAGTTTGAGGGTGGAAGACAGGTTACAAGAGGCTCAAAATTACCCCACCTAGAAAGAAAGGATGGCAATGATATTGGAAGTCAATGATGTGTCAGAGCATGTTAGTGACAAGGCAATAGCTCCCACAGGTGCAGTTGAATTGGTCCTCTGGAAAAAAGGTGAGGCTAAGGCAAAGAGCATGATTCTTGATGGGATAAAGTACCATGTGGCCCCACATCTCTCAGGAAAAGCCGAGGCAAAAGATATGTGGAAAGCCCTAAGTGACCTCTACCAAAACAAAAATTAAAACATAGTGATGGCTCTACACAAGTAATTGTGTGGGACCAAGTTGGCCAAAGGCGTGGGTGTGATTCCTTATATTACTAGAATAACTCAAATCAGAGATGAACTTGCCGCAGTCGGTGAAAAGACTAAAGATCATGAGTTGGTGTGTATTGCACTAGATGGCTTTACTAAGTTACAGCTGAGAGGCATGACCCTTGCAAGGGTTGTGCATTGGGCAAGTAAGCCTGAAAACCCTTTTCATCTAGCGAGCACATGTCCAAGGGAGTATTGGATCTGATACACTCTAACGTGTGTGGACCAATGAGTGTGGAGTCAGAAAGTGGCTCCAGATACTGTCTTATTTATTGATGACTACTCCAGGAAGACCAGGATTTACTTTCTAAAGACCAAGGATGAGGTCTTTGGGAGGTTTCAGGAGTTTAGAGCTATGGTGGAAAACAAGACTGGGACGAAGATTCGGGACATAAGATCAGATAATGGGGGAGAGTACACCTCCAAGGAGTTCGAGGATTATTGCACAGCAACATGGATTAAGAAGGAACTCACAGTTCCTTACAATCTTCAACATAATGGAGTGGTCGAGAGAAAGAACAAGACTGTGGTTGGAGCAACACAAGCTATGATTCATGATCAGGGACTGCCATTGTTCTTATGGTCAGTATATTTGCAAAATAGGAGTCCCCACACAATTTTGGGGAAGCGGACGCCCAAGAAGACATTTTCAAGTACTAGGCCAGATGTGAGTCAAATTCACATCTGGGACAGTGTATGTTACTGTCATGTCCCTTCAAAGAAGAGGACAAAGTTGGACCCCACAATGGTGAAGGGGTTACATGTTGGTTACAGAGAGGCTTCCAAAGCCTACATGATCTATGTGCCTGCACGCAGGAAAGTTATTGTGTAGAGATGCATAGTTCGAGGATGAACGTGCATTGAGGAGATAGAAGGATTTCCCATCAAAGTGTAGAGAATCAGCAGGAACAAAGCA
>CBVK0100325544.1:0-11464 GCA_900067695.1 Picea abies
TCTCTATATTTTCCTGCTCAGAAATAATAAAACCTCAGATCTGCTGCACCAGTTTTCCCATCTTGGGTTTTTACGAGGACTGTTGTCCAAAAATAAGTGTACATTTTGATGTGATTGCTGTCTACTTTACTTTCAGTTCCTAGTTATTTATTTCCGCTGTGTATTTAAAGTATTGTGAAGAAAAACCCTGAATAATCAGTTAAAAACTAATTTGATTGGTTTAAAGTGAACTGGGTTTTAGAAATTTCACAAAACTCATTTAAAGGTACATGATCAGAATAGAAATAAACAAACAGTACGTAAAAGGAAAAATGGAATGAATTGGAATCATTGGAAGTTGCCCAGAATACAGGAAATTTCCCAGCTTTAAATCAAAGAACAGAATATAAATATAAATAATTGACAACAACAAAGATTGTGTTAAAAAATCAATGGAATAATCTTGAAGATCCCAACAACTCAAAATGATGTTTCTTGAGATCTACTAAATGTTCTTTTCTCCAAGCAATCTTGTAACAATCTAGTGTATAAAGATAGCAGAGGCACAATGCTCAATGCACTACAACTCAATACTGTATCAGTGATTTTCTGATTCCAACTGCTGGTTCTTGAAAAAAACAAGCTCACCAGCAGGCTTTGCCCATTTCAAAAATTGGCAACAGATGTGGTAGCTACATGTATATATAAACAAAATTACTGGATTGAAAATTCTTCCAGGCAGATAATAAGTATTAAGGTTTCCTCTTATGTTTTCTCCTCATAAAGAAACTTCGGCACTAGCATGCCTATTAATACAAGGGTCAATCAAGACTATGTACCATCCTATGACCACTTTTAACTTGTTAGGTATTGACCTTTACTCAATACATGTGCTCAATGGGGTATGCACAAATAACATTTACTCCCCAAAGGCATAAAAATAGAATAAAATTATCAACGTAATCTCCTAGAATGAATAGATTTGAACCAACCTAGTTTGACTACAAAACTGTGCATCTGCATGCCACTTGAAGAAAGCATAGTCCATACTTAGCAGACATCCCACAAGTTGCATTCATTTCCTTCCAGTAGCCTTCCCTCTTCCCTTTTTTCCCTTCTCATTATTTTTATCGTCTTCCTCGTCATCCTCTCCAACTTTATTACCACCCATAAGCTCAGTCACACAGAAGTAGTGGAGGTCTTGATAAACTTGTTGCCACTGTTGTATCATGTGCAAGGACCGCCTGTATTCTGATCTCAGCCTTTCCAACTCCATTTGAATAGAAGTCGAAGAACCTTGTTGCTGGAAATTTTTCCATAAGAGAATGAGAGTATCACACCAAAAAAAAAACAAAGATTAACATGACAATATTTTACAGGTAAATTGGTACCAAGTTTATATAGCATTGGATCCTTGATTGTTAGGTCTGAAGCATGTTTACATGTGGGGCTCCTTCCAGATTTCAAAGTGATATTTTTTTGTCTACAGTTCATAGGGCAAAGTCTGAAATGGACAAGAACAGAATTCATGCAACAAGATGGGCATAAATAATTTGAAAGATATAGTTTATGCTTTTTAAAAAACAGTTTACTCTAAGGCTGTAAAAGTTGCATGAAATAAACTATTGAAAGAATACAATAAAGAACACAAATTAAAAATTTGAGCCACCTATTCCTATCTATCGACACATACTAAACAAATACAAAATTATATGAATTATAAAGCATGCCATAATCTTTCATTCTGGGCTTCCCAAGATGAGCTTTGTTACAAATATGTTCAGACTCTGTTAATGAATCTCTCTTTAGAAAGAACAGACAGATATTCTTCTCTAACTTTCTTCTTGCTCAATTACCTTTCAATTTTCATCTTGCTTGATCTATTGAAAATGGATTCATAACTATGACTTCCTGATTTCACTTTTTGTCTATCATTGAAATGTGTCTAGGTGAATGATGCATAGGATTCCCAATTCCCTCTGAATAGAAAACTAGTCCACTGTGACATTTTTTTTCTAATCCATGTGGCATAGGTATTGAGCTGCTAGTGAACCAATGACAAATTTCTTTTTGAGAAATACTGGTTTAGTTTGTGTATCATACTCATCATTAACAAGTTTCAATATCACCAATATGCAGGAAGTTGAGTCCCCAGCTGAACAGTGCAAGGAGCGAAGAAGAAACTTTGTCATTGGAGCCTTGCTAAAATATACTGCTATATGGAGGAAAGTTTGTTGTCACAGGTAAGGAATGTAAGCTACACAGGCCAAAGATATCATTTAACCATCATCAATGGGGAGGATCAAACCTGGAACAGGTAAGAAATTGACGAACACCAACCATCGTAGTTCATCTGCTTATGTTACAAATGCCAAATTTTGGAAACTCAGGTAAAACATGATAAATATTTGCAGTAGTTTCTTTTTTTATTTGCATTGCTATAGTGTCTTATTTCTTATATCTGGTATGGAAGGCCTCTTAAAATGCACTAGTAAAATGATTGGAATTTTTTAAGGATATACTCAATGGGCATATGCAGTATAATACTAGAGCAGCATAGAGTAATCCTATTCCATAATTGTTTTAAAATGAAGTAATATCTAGTCATTTTCTTAGGATTCTAAAAGCAGGTTGAAACACAATAATATTGCTGTAGAAGATGATTTCTATTTTCAATTATGAAACAATGGCGATAGAACTTCCAAAAGTCTACACAACCAATATCATTACAGGGCATTGTAATACTTATCCAAGAGAATGCTTTAGTTAACTCATTGTTCTTACCTATTTAAGATTTATAGAAGTTCTTAGTTTTTAGATTTAAATCAGATATTTTTATGCTCTTCTATATTTGGGGATCCACAACAAAAAGAAAAGAACAATACAATAAATGCACACTGGCGAACTGTTTGTACATTAAAAATTCCCCCATAAGAACTGGAAAAAGATGCCCCCCAAGGATTGATTTCTAAATCAGACCAGTGATTCATATAGATAGCATGTTCATTTATGCTTTGCCACTATTTCATTTAGCTATGTTCACTATGTTTTCTTTAAACCACCTGAACAAAATGTGAACACTGGAATGGTTTTCCTGACTCATTTTCTTTATAGCACTGGAAAATAATTAGCAAGAAAAAATAGCATAAAAAGATTTTCAATCAAGTTGGGTTGAAAGATTAAATGGATGTTTCATGAAGAAAAAATATGTAGATATTCCTAAACATCTATAATTTACAAGCATTGATGGTATGCTTTTTAGAGATGAACAATAACAAAAGAATACAGGATTCATGGCAAATAGTGTGTGCTTGAAATCAAAGGGATGAAGCTAGACCATACAATGTACATGCATCTAATTTTCATATCATAATTTCTCACACTGATAATAAGGTGAAACAACAAACAAGATAAATAACATCAAGGATATAAACGTGAGTTTTCTTACCTGCAACTCTTTGATTTGTTGCTTCATGGCAAGAAGAGTATTGAAACATCCACCATCTACAGAGTCGACTTCGTGTGAAGGAAGAATTACTGATGGGCCATTAGAAATGGCGTAACCAGGATCCCCTGCCCTTGGTTCTCTATATTTCTTCAATGGTGATGGTAAGAGAAAAGATCTGCCCTTGTTATGTAAACTAACCTGATTATCTGAGAAAATTCCACGTGAAGGAAGTGGCACCATAATGAGACTGCTTATTGGCCCTGCACCAGAACCGAAGACTTGGAATTATGTTTTTGAAACCATTATATTCAAATATATATCTAATCCCCACAATAGTTGAAGAAGCATTCTATAGCCAAAGTGTTGCCAAAGCACAGAGAGAAAGCAGGGAATGGATGCAGAAGCAGTAGTAGTCCTTCCCAAAAGAAAACCGGAAGTGAATCATTCTTGGGAGCATCCCATACACATATATACTAAAATATATTTGTCAATATTATAATGCGTATATATTCAAAAAAAACATGTAGAATACCAAATTAGTTGTGTATATATTTGTTTATATTAAAATATATAGACAAATATATTTGTCTATATTATAATGCAAATATATTCAAAAAAACGTGCAGAATTACCAAACTAGATGCAGAAAATTTGAAAACATATAATTGAGGGCTACATGTAGACAAATAAGAAGTTTAAAATGTCATCTGTATTTGATTAGACCATCAACCATTTAGGACAAGTCTCGAGACCTGTAACCAACAGTTAACCATTTAGAAGTTACAAAGTTTTAAATCAGATAGCAACATTGTTTACATCACTAAATAATCCCAATCTACCATATACATGAGGTGATTAATGATAAAGTTAATTCAACATCAATTCCAATAAATAAAAAAATTTAAAAATGAAAAATAGGTGTATTTTGCTTCTACGAGGAGCATTCTTGGGAGCACCTGGAAGTGCATTTCCCCAAGTCGGAAGCGCGCTCCCATCTGGAGCACACTTCTGAAGCAAGAGCAGGAGGGGCAGGAATGTTCCAATGCAACATGGAGCCAAACATTAGCAATTTCTGCAGCAAAGCATCCAGATCCCTTAAAAAATAAAGGAGACTTACAAATCCACTTCCTATGAGAGCAGAAACATTTACAAAAGCAGATACAAGCTTAGTATAGTTCCATTATGGGACGGCCATAAAATATATCCAATTCAATGGTCATATAATAATGTACTTTAGTGTATATATCATGGTACTTTTGGGTTAGTAAAAACTGTGGCAACTTGGAGGTTTATAAAGTTATATAGTCACGTCTGTTATTTAGTTTATGTTATTAAAGTTGCATTCATGGATAATCTCTCTCATGACTCATGAGATAGAATGTACATAACTTATCTTTATGCTAGAATTATACAATTAACTTTCTCTTCTCTGTAACTCTATTATTTTGTATGTGTGCAGAATTTTATAGTGAAGAAGGTCTACAGTTCCCAATGGGTCTAGACTCTACTCTGCCCAATCAAATCAGCCTAAATTGCATAACTCCATAAAGGTGCTCCCCTAACATTCTTTGCAATTTCAACCTGTTCAGTGCATCCATGATCATAGTTTATGTTGACTTTGGATAAGTAAACAAGGACCTTGTTAATTCTTTATTTAGTTGTAATTCTTTGTTTAGTTGCATATGTAGCTAGGTAATGTTAGTTGCCTTCATGAACCAGCTCTCTCATAGCTTATAAGACAAAATGTGTGAATCTTATATTTATGATGGAAGTCTACAATTAGTTTTCACTTGCTCTGTAACTCCGCATTACTTTGTGTGTGTAGAATTCTATAGTACAAAAGGTACACAGTTTCCAATGGGTCTACTATGCCCAATCAAATCAGCCAAAATTGCAAAATTCCATGAGGTTGCTTCCTTACATTTTTTTCACTTTCGAACTCTTAACTGCATCAAGGATCATACTTTATGTTTATTTTTTATGACATATCATGGACCTATTGATCCGAATTGGATCCTTGCCTAAATTCTTTTGTAAAATTGTAATAAACTTGTAATTATTTTTTTCATTTCATCGTCTTTTTTTGACAAAATTGGAAGTGGAAACAAACCATGTGACGGTTGGCCTTCCAAAGGCAGCACATTAAAATAATGAAGGGAGACAAGGAGAACTTGGGAAGTTTACAGAGATGAGAGCTCAAAGAGTGTAGCCTACTTGAAGATCGGTGGACGAAGGAGTCAAGGAATCTGTCCACGATGAGGGAAGGCATCTCTGAGCCATGGAAATATGCATTTATTTTTGTGAGTAACAATGTATGAGTTTTCTGGGCATGCATAGCTCACCCATTGTAATGAATTTTCCGAGCAAAATAAATCCTTCTTGTTTATATTGTGTGGGTGTAAAATGCTCTGTGGAGATATATTGTGGTTCTGGTTTGAGTTTTAATGTTTGAAATTTATGTTCTAGTTAATAGATGCAAGCTTCATTAGCTCAATCCTCTCCAAGTTGTGTTTTGTCTTATTGACTGAGGTTCCACTCACCCACAAATTGTATTCCCTCCTCTGGGCGAATTCACTTCTGTCAAGGCAAATTTATACCTCTATGGGCGTCTCAATTGAGAAGTTGGTCGGAGTTAATCATCACTAGGTCGTTTTTTCTTTAGTTGGGTGTCTTCCCTTTGTCCCCAGGTCGTTTTTATCTGATGTTGGGTGTCTAAACTCGCCCCAAGTCATTTTTCTCTAATGTCGAGTGTCTAAACTCGCCCTAGGTCATTTTTCTCTTATGCCAGATGTCTAAATTCGCCCCTAATTGTTTTTATGTCATGTCGAGTGCTTAAAATCGCCCTAGGAATTTTTATCCATTGTTGAGCTATTAAATTCATATACATAACATTTTCTTCACTGTTGGTTGACTTAATTCGCCCCCCAAGCATTTTTCTCCACCGTTGGATGATTAAATCCGTCCACTCAACATTTCTTTCATTGCTAGTCTTGGACACAGTTTGGGAACTTAGTTGGTATTGGTCTAGCGACCATAAGCAATGCAAACCAAGCAGTAAACAACCCAAAGAACAGAGAACAAAATATAATTTTCACGGATCCGTGCTGATGAAATGGACATGCCATAGGCCCACCATTTACAAATCAGATGGTATCAAAGCAGGATCACCAAAGACCTTGAAGAAGCTACCATGGGAAAAGCATTGAAAAGAGAGAAGTTGGAAGAGTTGAGAGACTTCAACTGGAAGATCCAAGAAGAATCTCAGTATTGGAGGCAGAGAGCAAATGAGTTGGAGAAAGAGCTTGCCAAAAGCCAGGACTCCTTCACCGCCATGAGGGCAAAAATAGAGAGGAGCATATTGTAGCTCTTGCAGTTGGAGGAGAAATCCATTGAGTTGGATAATTGGCAAGAGGAGAGGTTCACCGAGGTCACTGCTCACCTATACCAGGACTTGGAAGTGAAGGAAGAGACCTTAAAGAAGCTAGAAGCAGTTGTCCAAGAGACCAAGCAAACCCCTTACATTTCCACTGCCAAAGCTAGCACCATGACAGAGGCAAACATGGTTAACACACCTTCCAAGACCCTTGGTGTCTTTGAGAAGCACACTAGAGGCATCAGTTCCAAGCTCATGAGGCAAATGGGCTATGATGGCTAGGGGCTAGGCAAGGACGGCGAAGGGATTGTGATTCCCATTGAAGCTCAACAAAGGCCCAAGCATGAAGGCCTAGGGTGTAAGTTTTAAACCAGTGACGTAAAGCAATGCATACAAATCACAAATTCTTTAAGGAAAACAGAAATCAATCAATGGCTCATACACATAGTACAAAAAGATTTATGTTGGAAACCCTTAACCGGGAGAAAACCAGCCTTCCTTGGTGTCGCACCTCTCAACTCTTCATTGTATTAATTTCACCATTGACAATACAATATATACAATATTTTAGGTATTCTGCAGCTACCAAAACCCTAATCCCTTAATCCGGAATTAATTTAGAAAACTGTTAAAAATAGCAAAAAACGCTAAAATACCAAAAACCGCCCAAAAACAAATTTGTGGACACTACCCCAAACGCTTCACATAACCAGGGGAGGCAACCCTGACCCCCCTGGGACCCCCCCTCAAGAAACGCCCGGCACACACACCCACAAAGCGCTACAAGTGATGGGATTGTCAAACGCAGTCATCAAATCTAACGCACCCACCCACACACATGCAAAAAGAATATAACACATACCCAACATTCTCCCATTTGTTTTCTTTGCATATAGGGGGTCACAGGATTCCATAGTCAACAATCTAGGGCAGCAATGCCCATTGTTTCTCTACACAAGGAGAACTTCTCGATGCTCATAGACTTTGTCAATGAATCTGCAACATTCTTCAATGTAGTCAACCTTCTCCAGCAACACCTTGTATTCAACCATGTCTCTCACAAAGTGTTACTGAACATCAATATGCTTTGTCTTTGAATGATAAGTTGGGTTCTTTGCCAAGAAGATTGCACTCTGATTGTCACAATCTAATCTCATTGCTTGTTGTACCAACCTAATACCTGAACGCAATCTTTGTAACCATACTGCTTCCTTGCATGCATGAGTAGTTGCCATGTATTCAACTTTTGTAGTTGAGAGTGCCACTACAGCGTGTCTTTTGCTCATCCAACTGATTGCTCCTCCAAATAGGTTAAACACATACCCACTTGTATATCTTTTGCGATCCACATCTCCAGTTCAATCTGCATCAACAAACCCATGTATTTTTAACACTGTCCAATCCTGTTCTTCCTTGATAGCACAATCCATAACAAGAAGTGCCACACAAATACATGAAAAACCCTCTTTACTATTGTCCAATGCTCCTTCCCTGGGTTTGACATATACCTGCTCAACACTCCCATTGCATGTGCAATGTTTGGTCTAGTACAAACCATTGCATACATCAAACTACCAATCAAACTCGCACATGGAACATGAGACATGTGTTCCTCCTCTTTATGTGTCTTGGGACACTAATATGCAAATAACTTTACACCAACATGAATAGGGACCTTGACTAGTTTACATTCCTGCATATTAAACCTCTGCAATATTTTCTCAACATATTTTCTTTGATTTAAGCAAGGTTTCCTCTTTTCCTGATCTCTTTTAATTTCCATGCCCAAAATGATATTTGCAGCATGAAGATCCTTCATGTCAAATTTAGAGGAAAAATGAGTTTTCACATCCTAGATAATCTCCTTGTTGTTTCCTATCAAAAACCTATCATCCACATACAAGACCAAATAAATCAAATGATCACCAATGAATTTAAAATACACACAGTGATCCTCTTTGCTTCTTGTGAAGCCAAGTCCCAGCATAGAAGTATCAAATTTTATACCACATCCTTGGTGATTTTTTTAAACCATATAGGGGCTTTTTCAGCTTGCATACCAACTTCTTCTTTTCTTTCACAGCATAACCTTCTGGTTGCTTCATATAGATTTCTTCTTCCAGATTTCTTGTGAAGCCAAGTCCCAACATATAAGTATTAAATTTTTTATACCACATCCTTGGTGATTGTTTTAAACCATATAGGGACTTTTTCAACTTACATAACAACTCCTTCTTTCCCTTCACAACAAATCCTTCTGGCTGCATCATATAGATTTCTTCTTCAAGATCCCCATGTAGTAATGTTGTCTTCACATCCATCTATTATACTTCAAAATCAAATGCATTAGCAACACATAAAAGCTATATAATAGAATTTAACTTGGAAATAGGAGAAAAAATCTCACCAAAATCAATTCCCTCAACTTTGGAATAACCCTTTTCTACTAACTGAGCTTTGTATTTCTCTACTTTTCCTTATGCATTCAGTTTCTTTTTAAATACCCATTTTCTGCCAATGGGCTTTCTTCCAGTCAGAAACTCCACTAGATCACAAGCCTCATTCTTATCCAAGGAATCCATTTCTTCATCCATGGCCTTTTTCCAAATTTCTACATCCTCTGAATCCACTGCCTCGTTTAAAATTCTCAGATCATCACCAGTAATAGAAAAAACAAAATTTGAATGAAAATTAGGTGCAGTATACCTTTTTGTTTACTTTCTTTCCTGAATTGATCTCGTCAATACTACAGTATGAGGATATTCTTTTTCTTATTCATGTTCTTCTGTAGAGTCTGATTCATCATCCTTTAATTCAAACTCCCTTTTCTATGGTTCGTCCTTACTTGGTAGGAAATCCTATTTGAAAACATATTTTATTTCACTAAATACCACATCTCATCTATACACAACCTTCTTAGTTTTTTGGTTGCAAAGCTTATAACCTTTAAAACCATGTTTATACCCAATAAAGATACACTTTTCATCCTTCTTATCTAGCTTACTCTTATTTTTCTTTGGAACATGAACATAGGCCTCACAACCAAACAACTTGAGATGTGTAAGAGAAGGTCTCTTACTAGTCCATACCTCTTATGGAGTCTTGTCATCTAGTGTTGACGAGGGTGATATGTTTACCAGGTGCTGGCGCAGGCCTATTTTAGGAGGAAAGTCTATTTTTGGAATAGGCCTATTCTTGGAGAGAAGGATCTATTTAGGGAGTGTGCATCATAGGTGGTGGAAACGAAACATGCATAAAAAGAAGGAAAACCACCAGGTAGGAAAGGAAGGAAAAGAAGCATGTAGAAAAAGAAGGAAAATTAGCATGTAGAAGGAGGAAAAGCAGTGCGGCATGCATGCATACACACCTAACCATGTTAGGGTTAGGGTTTTGGACATGAATGTAATGGCTATAAGCCAGCAAAGTAGTATAAATAAAGGCCTAGGAGGTCTAGGAGAGGTTGGTTATTGGTGGATTAGTCGAGGATATATAATGTTGAGTTGAATAAGCTAGTTTTTGAGGGTTAGATTAGAGGTTGTGGAGACTTGTGTGATCTAGTCCACCACACATAGGGTACTTATCCTTGTTTTATATTGTAAGCCTAAAGATGTAATGTGCACAGCACAAATTTTGGAGAAGAATGAATAAAAGAGAAGAAGAGACAAATATTTGTGGACATAGCCTTTGAGGGGGGTGAACCATAGTACATATAGTGTGTTAATGTGTTTGAATGTTTTCTTTGATTTTATATTATGAATTAGTTATAGAATGAATGGTGGTCTAGTTAATCATAACATGCATTCATAGTTACATGAATAAATGAACAATATCTTAGATGAATGGATAATATGAATGATGCATGAGATAAAGGATTAATAGATAGTAGAAATCCCTTACTAGAATTCAAACACCTGAGTATTGCAGTCCCCATTAAATTTATCTCGAGTGAGACTGCATTGTGCACATTGTGTGAAACAATGCCTTTTGGTTTGTCAGGAGAGATGATAGTTTTGAGGGTTTTGTTGGAAACCTATTGAGATCAAAACCTAGGTCAGCTGAAGCATTGAAAAAATGGTCCCATTGTCGACTGGAACTACACAGGATTGAGTGGAAGGGATCTGTGGAAGAAAAAAAAGGAGAATGAAAGAATAGAATGGAATGTTCAAGACATGTAATCCAACAAAGGTGGAGATTGAAATATTGTTAAGGAGAAAGTAACTCGAGTTTGCATAAAAGGACAATAGAAACCCTAAATTTACGCCACGGAAATATCTCAACAAATGTGTTCAGCAAGTTGCTTGAAGTATTTTTCTATGAATTCTCGCATATTTTGTAGGAGTGGTTATTGAGGTTGAAGTAAAAAAATCCTATGAATTGGATTAGACAGATATACTAGTATTCTATGGAGATCATGCAGTCGCATAAAGTCAATAATAAATTTATGTGCTCAATAGATTTTTGGTTAGACAATATTATTTTAGGGTTTATTATTAAATTTGCAGTTGATACCGCAAATTCGTACAAGGCTATAGAGAAATATTTTTTGAAGGGACCCATAGGTAGGTACTTCATATCACTATATACTTCTATCAATATTTTATTGTATGACAAAGGTGTGATGACCATGGAATCAAACAACTAAACTTCCCTGTGCACATGGGGGG
>CBVK0100325545.1:0-12767 GCA_900067695.1 Picea abies
GGGGGGGGGGGGCAAGCATTGACAAGAGTTTGAGATATGGACAGGGAGATGGATAAGGGGAAGAATAAGGAGGTCATGGAACCAATCATGATGGATGAGGAACATAAAAATAAGATAATGGAAAAAAAACGAAAGACATGAAGCGATAGACCTTAACAATATAAGATGAATAACAAAAAGAGGGCTAAAGATGACAAAGAGGGCCTAGAGAGTGATGAAGAAGAGGTAGAGGATCTTTGAGTCATGAATCATATTGAGTAAATCATGCATGAAACATATGAAAGGAAAACAAGATCTCTAGGGTCAAGAACAAAAGGAATAACTCCAATCCAGATCAAATTCAGTGTGGAACCTACAACCCCATGTGCGACTAATACACCTAAAAGAACACCAGATTTTAGAAAACCAATTTTTAGTAGAGGAGGCATAGCAGGTCAAGGATCCAATAGAGGACCGACAACTAGGGTTGCAAGTTCAGGAAGTAAAAGTCAACTATATACACCACATGGAGGAAGTAGTTCAACATAGTTCAAAATCACAAGACTAGATTCCACTATCAGATTAACAGAGTTTCAGGGTGGGGCATCCTAGGACCTTGAGAAGAATTTATTTATATGTGATATGGGAAGTAAATCAGATCACAAACGAGGATATAAAAGTCACGAAGTTAGTTATAACACTGATATACCGCGTGTTGGACTGGTGCATGAGCCTTGATGTAAATAGTCTAGGAAGATCACCAAAGACTATCGTAGAGGTGAAAAATATACTAGTAAATGAATTTAAGAAGCCAAGCTCATAAGACTAGTACATGAATTAAATTATTGAAATCAGGAAAAAGCCAGGTGAGTCTATCTAGGAGATTGATCAAAGTTTAAAACATATGAAAGGTAAGTTGAAGTATTCTCTTACTGGCATGCAACATAGGCAGTTATTTGTGAATTCACTATTAGCAAACTTGAAGTATCCTTTGAGACAACAAAAGTTCCAAAATTAGGAAGAGGCTCCGCAAGCAGCCCTGCAGTTGGAAGAAAACCAATATCAACTGACAAATCCAACAATAGAAGAGATGAAACATGATCTAAAGAATATGACATTTTAGTTGAACCAGAATAAGGGGGAAAAGAAGAGATAAGTTGTTTGGTGTACGTTATGTAGGACAGAAGGACACCATAAGAATGAAATTCCAACCTTTGCACAGTACTTGGCAGCAGGGGTGCCAAACCCCTTACCAATGGGAGGGCCATGGTGTGAAATTTTTAAGACACATGGGCATGATCCATATCATTTTCCAATGAAGTAGAAGTATAAGAGAGTGCCAAAAATCTCTTACTCCAATTTTTTCAAATCAGTGGGTCATGATGAAAAGGACTATAAAACGCTGAAATTTATGAGAGAAATAACTTCAGACACCTACAGGGTGCAAGAAGACATGATTATAGGACAAGATGCAACCATGGGAAACCACAATATAATCCCACGTAGTATAACCATATACACCAATATAATGCACCGCGAGGAGATAGAGATGGATTCATAGGTGGAGGTCGAGGTAGAGGAGGATTTGGATGCAACAGAGGGCTAGTATTCTTCCACAACTCTCAACAACCAGGACATTATGCAAGATATTGTCCACTTCCTCTTGCGACATGTATGTATTATCACACAATAGACCATGAGATAGAATATTTCCCAACACTATTGAGAAAAATATTGGAAAAAGGGAACAAGAACAATCACAATGTCTAGTGTACTTCGGAAGAAGCTAGGAATGATGGGAAAAACATCAACATAATTACTCAAGGAGGATCTAAGATAGGAGTTGATGTAGAAAAACAAGATCCATCTCAACACCAGTCAGTTAAGAAGAACACTCAACCACATAAGAAATTTGACGTGCAGAAAGAAAGGGAAACATTTAAGGAAGCCAAACATGAGATTCTCAAGGAGAAAATTACATCTACATCAATGGTGCAATAAACTCAGGATCCACCAATGTATTCGATGCCATATTAAATGGATCACACCAGCAAACGACAATTATTAGAGAAAGTAAGTAACATAAAGACTTTTCTGCAATCTTGTGTTAAATTATTGAATGATCCATCATCCATTAAGGTCTTATAGAATTTTCTAGAAATATGAAACACATAAGTGGAAGGGAAGTTAGAACAGAAGACAATTAATTGTCTCCATACAAGAAGAAGAACAAGTAGGGAATTCAAGTTAAATGCCAACATTGGGGATTTCAACATGGGAGATATCATACTTGATTTAGGCTCTGAAGTGAATGTCTTACCTAATAAGGCATAGCATTGTATGGGGGAACCCACATTAGGATACTCACATGTCTAGTTGAAATTGGAAAATCGGCATAGAGTGCTACCAATTGGAATACTTAAAAGTGTGACAGTAGACTTGGATGGAGTGCTCACTATGGTATATTTCGAGGTTATATAAATATTCGATGCAACAACACCCTACCAAGAATTACTTGGATTAGATTGAGAAATTGATAACTAGGCTATGATCAACCTGAAGACAAGGAAAATGAATTTTGAATCAGGTGAATATAGAGTGGTTACAACATTGGAGCCTAAAGGAGGAGAAAGTGTTGCAGAGGTGACATGTTTGGAATTGGAAGAAATAAATCAGCTATATAGAACTACCACGTGAGAAGAATATTATGTAAACCCAACTACAGATGGGGTACTTAGCTGGAGAAGAATTACATCGTGTTCCTAAGACTCAGACACGGCTCTGAATAAATGGAAACATAGACTACATGAAGTCTCCATAAGAAGGTGTGAACGAATAGACTGTGCAATATGTTGGGTTGGCACAAAGGTAAGGGAACCTCCCACTTTTCATGGTTTGAATGACTTATAAGAATTCCTAAAAAATTATGAGGAAGAGGTTCTGGAGAATCAGAGGTTTTTATCCTTGGATATTTCACACAAGGAAACACCTACAAGATGGTGGGGCGCACATAAATAAAAAATTTAAGACTGGTATCAGTGTAAAAGGTTATTGTGCATTAGATTTGGCATAGAACAAGGGAGCAATACATTGTAGAAGTATGATGGAAGAGGAAGGATAGTTGAGCACCTCAAGAAATGAAGAACACAATGGAGGTTGACACCACTAGAAGAGTGACCTCATTACATTATTCATACCTTGGAAGTGATACCAGGGAATTGGTACATTGAACAGGAGATGCCTAGAGGCACTACTGAATGGACATTGTTACAAAAACATTTTGTGGTAACTTTCTCATTTGAGCATGAGAATCCCAATATTTATTCAGACTTGAAGTTGATACAGGGAATGATATTTTTTGAGGAACCTGAGGTAGAAATCACAACAGAATATCAAAAGAAGAACAAATAGATAGTTAAATATTTACTCGCATATTATCATGTCATAGAGGAAGCACTAGATGAAGATGATATGCGCAACATTTAGATAATAGATATTGAAGGAGAGAGAGACGTGGAAGGTACATCTTTGGAGTTAGAGGCATTTTTTGCACCAATTAAGGTAAAGAAAGTTAACGTTGGGACAAAAGAAAACCCTAAAATGGAAAGCATTGGAGACTACTCGAATGAGCAGACACTAGAAAGGATAACAAATTTATTGCTTGAAACATTGACTTGTTTCTAGAAACCTTTATAGATATGAAAGGAATAGTAGGTGAGCTAGGTGAGATGAAGATACCATAAAAACTAGTTGCTAGACCTATCAGACAGAGACCATACAGGCTGAATCCAGTGTATAAGCAAAAAGCGAAAGAAGAACTGGACCCAATGTTAGAAGTTGGTATCAAAGAGCCAGTGGAGAAATCAGAATGGATTAGTCCCATGGTTGTCTAGGAAAAAAAGCAAGGGTGGATAAGAGTTTTTATAGATTTAAGGAAATTAAATGATTCTTTCTTACATGATCCTTTCCCTGTGCCTTTTACATATGAGGTATTGAAGAATGTGGGAGGCCAAGAAGCATATTCATTCACAGATGGATTCCCAGGTTATCATCAGATCAAATAGCTCCATAGGATAGGCATAATACTAAATTTTCTACAGAATGGGGATCCTACCAATATACAGTTATGCCCTTTTGATTGAAGAATTCACCAACTATCTTTTGAAGGGTGGTCTTAGCTACCTTCAAATATTTCATACATGATCTATTAGAAGTATATCTAGATTACTGGATTATTTTTAGTCTTTTAAAAGATCATGCTGAAGTCCTAACAATCATGTTGGAAAGATGTAGGTAATGTCATATCATTAAACATCAATACATGCATTTTCAACACACCTTTTGGGATATTGTTGGGACATATAGTGTGTAGGTAGGGTTTACTAGTTGACCATGCTAAGATTGTTGTAATTGTGAACTTACCACCACCAAATTCAGTGCGCCAGTTAAGAGCCACACTTGTACATAGACAATACTACAGGAATTTTATCAAGGGGTATGGACTGATTACCACGCCGATGGAAAAGTTGTTGAAGTAGGACACAAAATTTTAGTGGAATGAACATTGTTACTAGGGATTGGATACTTTGAAGGAGAATATGGTGACAGAACCTATCCTAGTGTTTCCATATTGAGAAAAGACATTTCATATGCATGTAGATGCGTCAAAAATAACACTTGGAGCAATGTTGGTGTAGCCAGGAGTAGGTGACTTAGATAATCCTATATCCTTTCCAAGTAGGAAGTTATCAGAATCAGAGTAGAATTACAAGACCATAGAAAGAGAAGGCCTTTCCATGGTATATGCACTACAAAAATTCAGACATTACTTATTGGGAAAGAATTTTAAAATGTTTACAGATCACTCTGCCCTCAAATGTCTAGTCAACAAGCCAGTGTTGGGGGGGAGGATTTGTAGCTGGTTGTTATTGTTCTAGGAATTTTATTTTGAAGTAATAGTCAAATCAGGGAAGATGAATGCAGGACCAGATCACTCATCAAGGATAACCAATGGAGAAGAAACTATTAACTTAGATTACAACTTTCCTAGTGCACAATTATTTTCCTTACAAGTAGTTGATGAGTACTTTGTTGATATCATTGAATTCTTGAGTACATGAGTTGCGCCAAATGATTTTAGTACCGCATAGAAGAAAACTATAGTAGTCGTAGTTGTAGACCATCAACTCATTGCAGTTCATTTATACAATCTTGGCACATACAACATCTTGAGAAGGTGTGTATTGGAACATGAACAACCCATAGTTCTAGCCGAAGCTCACGATGGTATAGATAGAGGACAATATGCAGTAGAGGCTATCATGCAAAAGGTATTGCGCACTGGGTTATGATGGCCAATAGTTCATGAAGATGCAAAAGAATATTTCTAGAACTCTGATGTTTGTTAGAGAGTTGGAAAACCCAACATGAGGGATGAGATGCCCCTAAGACCTCAAGTAACTCTTCAGGTATTTGGCAAGTGGGAAATAGATTTTTTCAACCTTATTAATCTACCAACAGGAAGGTTAGGATAAAGATACATCATTACTACAAAAAAATACTTAACCATTTGGGCAGAAGAAACACTAGTCAAAGATTGCAGTCTAGAAACAACAACACACTTCTTATTTTAGAAGGTGATTACAATATTTGTATGTACCTGGATTTTGATGAGTGACCAAGGCACCCATTTTATTAATAGTACCATCAATGCTATGACTGAGGAGTTTGAAGTCTATCACTAGAAGAGTACACCATATCATCCTCAGGAAAATGGCATAGTAAAATATTTCAACAAGATTTTGGAGAATGCATTGACAAAGATCTGTAATGTGAATTGAGATGATTGGGATTTGAAAATACTAGTAGTATTATGGGAATATAGGACCACATGTAAGAATTTGACAGGTCATACATCATTCTGATTAGTGTATGGACAAGAAGCAATGGTTACATTAGAATGTTTGGTACCCAATCTACACGTAGTAGAAATTAAAAATATGAATGAAAGAGGCGCAATACAGGAAAGGTTAAGTCAACTAATGGAACTAGAAGAAGACATGATTCTAGCAGGATTCAACCAAGAGGTGTAGAAGGCAATGGATAAAGCCTGGCATGAAAAAGACATAAAGAAGAAGATCTTTAAGGAGGGAGACCTAAATATCCTTTATGAAAACAAGATTTTGCAACATCTTGGTATGTTCAGAATGCATTGGCTAGGGCCATATGAAGTGAATAATGTCATAGATGGAGGATTTGTGCAGCTACAGGACTTGACAGGAGAAAAACTAAAAGGAATGGTGAATGGTAGTCGATTGAACCTGTATAGGGACAGTCGACCTACTAACTCTCAGTAGTTCCAGCGTGGAAAGGAATCCATGTGTATAGTGTACTATAGTAGAATGTAGGAACAAAAACTTATGAAAAGACATAAAAAGTAGGAAAAGAAGAAAAATGAAGACAATTTTAAAGACTCCATGTAGGAAAAATTAGTGATTCAGGAATGCAATGTGCAGAAACTAGTGTGACACAATTTTAAAGACTCCATGAAGGAAAAATTAGACACTATGCAAATGATCAGAAAAAGTGAAAAATATAGCCAAACATTTGATCGGATTTATAAAGAGGGAAAAACATTGGTACATTCGACACTTAGCAATTTTTTTAGCACAGAGGGAGTTGAAGAGAGTGACCTAGGATAAATTGTGTGAGTTAGAGATTAATTGACTAATCTATATCCAACATGATAGCTCCAAAGGTTGGCACTCCAAGACGTTATAATAGGGTTACTTGACACGCTGGCAGAAGGAAAGAATGAATGAATGAGCCAGAGAATGTGGTCGAATTGGAGGATGTCACTACCTCGGTTACTGAGTCGCTCATCCTGACAAGGGTTAAGGAGGAAACCTAGACAGTTGCACAAGGAGAAATGGGTCAGAGCTCTACAAATCAAAATGGAAACACTAACCCAAACCCAAAAACATCGACCAAACCTGAGGAAACAAAAGGCCAACAGTAGGGTCATGACGTGAAGGAGGTAGTGGTCAAGGATATCACATATTTCGACAGAGATGGATACAACCAAAATAGTGGTGTATGGCCATGTAATCGTCAGCAAGAAAAGAAAGGTAGAGGATGGTGCAAATATCACACTCCCATACATCCTAGATGCAGTGGTCACATTGGAGGATATGTTCGGAAAAATTCCCAAGCTCAGATACTCAGACCATGATGTTCACGACGCGACAAATTTTCCATAATTGGAAGAGGAAACCTATTTGGAAGACACAGGGGAGATAGGACCCCTAGGAAAACCCATCATGGGCTTTACAACTATGGCACCATGAAATTCCTATACATACCACACTTTGGGCATGGTAAGAATGTGGGCCTATGCATAAAACAACTCTTGGCCAAGTTGCATGGAGGCATCCTGTAGATGGATAGGATAGTCCTTATTGATGTGGTGTCGATTCCCAAAATTATAGGGTTTGCCATTGTTGGTGCACAACATGAAGAGTACCTAGAGAATAAAGTGCGTGAGAAAGACATTGTTGATATAGTAAAGGCACAGTTTGGAACCAACAGGGGGAAGATGGTTATTGTCCTCGAATACTTCAACGACACCACATGGTTCACCATCAAACTAATGGCTTGTAATTTATTGAGGAAATGCAAGAAAGAAGAGGCTTCAACATGAGTCATAGTAGTCGTCGCACAATGCACAAAAGGGGTCATGTTTAGCTGGGCATCATACCTCATAAACCATTTTTTTATTGACTGATGGGATGCATAGGACAATGGAACTGAGTTCTATTATTCCTAGATCCTCATCCTCATTACTTTGGTCACTTGGTAGGATCCAAAATTCTCGACTTTTGTAGATAGGAAAGGGAAGTGCTATGTAGTGAGGTATGAAACCCTTTGGCAAGCCAATGATACTAAAAATCAACAGGGAAATAGCATAGTATTTGTCATGAATATTGAAGACATACAATAGAAAAAAACCAATGTAAGGGGAATTCCAATGGAGGTGGTCTAGGGGTATGAAGTAATTTTTCCATGTTTAAGGCATCCAAGCATCATATGTGGATCCAAGTCACAAGGTATCCAAAGAAAAAATGGCTATAGATGGAGTATTGCATCTCAAGGGAAGAGGTCGATTGGATCATCAAAGACTTGCCCGCGCAGTGGAAGGTGCCAGCAGAAAAGACAAAAGCCAACCCAAAGGATCAATCCGAGGCAGGCCCATTGAAATCAAAACACACTCAGGCATCAAGAAGCAACATGACACTAAAAATACCAAGGAGGAAAGAAACAATGTCTATGGAAGAGTCAAGGGTGATACCAAGAATGGAGAAACCTTTCGGCCTGAAGAGGAGGCGACACAAATAAAGAAGAATGGGGCACAAACCTCACAGGAGAAGAGAACTACAGTGAGGGAGGAGGAAACACGCAAGAATATGAAATACACTAAGAATCCTCATGTCATCACTCTTACAGAAGACGACGCCGAGCTAGTGGAAGACAAATTCTAAGACGGGGGGAAGATGTGGTCCTCACAACTGAGGCTCAGAGGGAGGATATCATGGCGAAGTTAGTGGACATCCATGATACTCTACAAAGGATGAATATTTTTACAATGCAACAAGATACACTACAACAACCAGAAAAGATAGAACAACCCTTGTGCAGACAAAACAAGAAGAAACAATGGAGATAGTGGTGAAGGGAAGTGACACCTTCATGGATCCAGAACTCATAAAAGTGTACAAAAACAACCCAAACTACACGGAGGAGCCAGAAGACACACATGAAGGGAAATTTCATAATATTGTGCAGGCCATGGAGTAGTACAAAAAGGAGATTATAGAGCTCACAGAGAAATTGACACCTTCTACACCTTCGGAAGTCATAGAGAAAAGGGAACAAGATGATACTACACACATCAACAATATTGTGCAGGAAGCTAAGGCAATGCATGAACTATATGATATAATTGGTCAAATATGGACCATCTTTGAAGAGGAAAAGAAAATATAGAAGTTGGATCAGAAATAGGAGAAGATAACAACCAACATACAGAATTTAAAGAAGCAACAGAAGGCAATGTCCATCCTCGAGAGAATGAGTGCATAGTATATGAAGAACCTATAGGCAGATTTGAAGGATTCTCAGGCTGACAAACAAACAAGACAGGCTCAGTTGGAGCCACTAGAACATGACGTAGAGAGGATGATCAAAGAATTGCAAGAAAATAAAGGGACAGTAGAGAAAATGCATGCATAATGCATCCAAGTGATATCAGAGCACATTACAGCACAAAATGTGCAGAAATTGGCATACTAGAGCACCCAAGTGAAACATAAAGTCAGTCACTTATCAAAACTATTTCACCAGCTGCAGCTAGTCATCCAGAGTGTGAACTAAGGAGCATTGGCTCAGGAGGAGCCACATGTCAGTGTTGGGGGCCTATTGGCACATGCCTATTTTGGAAGGAAAGTATATTTTTGGTGAAGGCATATTCTTGGAGAGAATGATATATTTTTGAAGTGTGTGCCATCGGTGGTAGAAAAGAAGTAGGAAGAAAAAGAAGGAAAAGCAGCAAACAGAAGAAAAAAAAAGGAAAATCAACATGCAAAAAAAGAAGAAAAAGAAGCATGCAGAAGAAGGAAACGTAGTGTGGCGCACATCTATACATACCTAACCATGTTAGAGTTAGGTTTTTGGACATGATTGTAATGGTTATAAGCCAGTAGAGTAGTATAAATAAAATCCTAGGAGGTCTAGGATAGGTTGGTTATTAGTTGATTAGTCAAGGATTTATAGTGTTGAGTTGAATAAGCTAGTTTTTTAGGGTTAGATCACAGGATGTGGAGCCTGGTGTGATATATTCTGCCTCACAGAGGGTACTTACCATCCATGTTTATTGTAATCCTAAAGATGTAATGTGCACAACACAAATTTTGTAGAAGAATGAATAAAAGAGAAGAAGAGATAGACATTTGTGGACATAGCCCCAGGGGGGGTGAACCACGGTAAATATAGTGTGTTAATGTGTTTGAATGGTTACTTTCATGTTATATTATGAATCAGTTACATAATGAAAGGTGATATAGTTAATCATAACATGCATGCATAATTAGATGAATGAATCAACACTAGCTTAGATGGCTGAATAATATTAATGATGCATGAGAGAAAGGATCAACAGACAGTCCTAATCCCTTCCTAGACTGTAAACACATGAGTATTGTAGTCCCCCATAAACCTATCTCTGGTGAGACTACATTGTGCACTTTGTGCGAAACGCTGATTTCTAGTTTACTAGGAGGAACGATAGTTTTGAGGGTTATTTTGGAAACCTACTGAGATCATAACCTGGGTTAGCCCAAGCATCCAACACCAAGTAACATGCAGTACCCACTAGCTCTTCCCATATTTCCCACTAGCTCTTCCCATATTTCTTATCCTAACCCAACACCACTGATCATACACCTTTCTTTTTCCATCAATGTCCTTTTCTTCCTTTTTGAAACCCCATTTTGCTAAGGTGTATTTGGAGTAGTCTTATGCCTTGCTATACCATACTTCTTACATAATTCTTCAAATTCATTCCCACATAACTCTCCACCATTATCTTTCCTTAGCACCTTAATTATTTTCTCTATTTGATTCTCAACAAGAACCTTAAACTCTTTAAACCTATCAAAGACTTCATATTTGTCCCTAAGAAAATATATCCAAGTATTCATCGACAAGTCATCTATAAATGAGACACCATACACATATTTTTCTAATGATGGAACCGACACAGGTCCAAACACATCACCGTTATAAAATTCCTTCTTCCCTCATTGCACCAGAGGGGAATCTTCCCCGATTTTTCTTCCCATATACACAATGTTCAAAGAAATCAAAATCCAGAGAGCAGTTAGACAAACCTTCAACCATAACTTTACCGTGTAGTAGTCGAAGACCCTTCTCTCTGATATGTGCCAATCTTTGATGCCACAACATAACCTTTTCTCAAAAGATAGTAGGAGTTCTTTCTTCTTCAAGTCCAATATCAGGAACAATGGAACTATTACACCCATCACTAATAGTGCTTCCTTGCAGATTATATAGAGTTCCAAATTGAACTGCCTTCAGCAACACCATTTCTCCTCGAACCATCCTGCAGGTTTCCTTTTCAAATATTGTTTTTACCCCTACATCGTCAATTTTCCTTACAAAAATCAAATTTATGGACAATCCTAGGATGTGCAGAACACCAAGTAATGTTCTAATCCTTCCATCTATGAGCCTCAACTTGACTTTTCTTTTTCCTATGATTCTGGTTGCCGAGTCATCACCTAGGAAAACATTATTTCCATCATACATTTCATATTCACAGAACCACTCCATGTGGGGAGTCATATGAAAGGATACACCTAAGTCAACCAACCATGCCTCATGATCTGCATGTGTGCTTGAAGAAGCCAAGTACACATGCTCTCCTTCTTCCTTGGAGGTATTTTCTTCTGTAGAAGGAGCTTCTTTGGATCCCTTCTTTTTCTCAACTTTGGATCTACAATGCTTCTTGTAGTGCCCTTCTTTTCCACATCTCCAACATACCTTTACAAACGTTTCGAGAGATTTAGATCTAGCCTTAGAATTAGATCTCCTACTTGAGGACTTAGATATATTTCTTTCCTGGGAGCGTCCTCTTGCAAATAATGCATTTGTGCTATGTCCTTCAATGTTCTTATGAGACCACTACATCAAACTTAAAGGAAGTTGTATTACTACCTATGGCCACAACTAGACTATCCAACGAGTTTGGTAAAGAGAACGGTAAACTGATACACTTATCTTCATCTGAAATTTTAATCTCAATAGATACTAATTGACTTAGCACAGTATTGAAAGCATTCAAATGATATGCCACCAAGTCTCCATCTCTCATTCTCAGGTTATACAATTTCTTTCTCGGGAATAGTTTATTTACTAGAGACTTAGACTGGTACAACTTTCCCAACTTATCCCATAAATCCTTGGTCGTATCTTCCTCAAACACATTCAATAATACTGAATCTAAGAGACACGGTCGGATTGTGCTCTTCACCTTTCGATCCAACTTTTTCTAGTAAACTGTTGAAGTTCCTGTAGGTGCAGTACCTGGATCCATCACGATCCACTGATCTCTGTCCACCAACAGATCTTCCATATTGAGCTTCCACAACTAAAAATGTTTCCCATTAAACCTGTCGATCTCTATTTACTAAAAAAAGATTTTTAGTAAAAGAATAAAAAAGATACAATGGAAAATACACACATTACATAGAGATTTTTTCCCTAGAAACCTAAACTGGGAAAACGAACATATTATATATTCATTCACATCATAGATTGTTTACAATACATTGTAGATATAGGACCCAATGACATCCAAAACCTTGACCCAATGACCTGTATTAGTCAACAACCCTAATTCCTTAATCGGAAATAGAAAACCATCAACAATAAACCATGTGCTAAAAAACTGCCCAACATTGGACATGAAAAACAAAGCAATACAAAAGACATGGAAACAAAGGAGACACATTTCTCGAGGTAGAAAAAAAATATTCTCGGGGGCGTTCCCCCGAACCACGATGCAGGGGGGCTATCTCTCATATCAAACCCTGTTAAGAACCCAAAATAGATCTACCAATATAATCACCACAAATACAGAATACACAATAGATCCACAAAGCAATATAGAAGAAACCACACAATATTATTACCATCAAACCCTTGAGGTAGGG
>CBVK0100325547.1:0-14496 GCA_900067695.1 Picea abies
GTTCCTATGACTGTCTAATTGGGATGGATTGGTTGGACCAACACCATGTTATATTATACTATCATAGAAAGGAATTCACTTTCCTAGATGAGGAAGAAAACCCAAAGAAAGTGTAGGGAATCCCAAGGGCAGTTACTGTCAAAGAGATCTCAACAATGCATATGAAGAAGTTCTATAGGAAAGGCTATCAAATATTTCCATCCCACATAGAGGAAGCATCTAAATATGAAGTACCAAATATTGAAGATCATCTAGTATTAAAAGAGTTTGAAGATGTATTCAAGGAGGTACCCAAACTACCACCAAAGAGATATATTGATTTCTCTATAAAGATGATGTCTGGAGCAGCTCCAATGTCAAAAATGCCTTATAGAATGAGTACACCATAGCTAAAAGAACTGCAATTGCAGCTTGAAGAACTTCTGAAGAAGGGGTATATACACCCAATTGTGAAAAATAAAGATGGGACATTGATATTGTGCATCAATTTCAAATAGTTGAATAAAGTGACTATTAAGAAAAAGTATCATTTGCCAAGGATTAATGATCTCTTTGATCAATTGAACGATGCTAAGATATTTTCAAAAAGAGATCTCAACTCAAGGTATCACCAAGTAAGGATAAAGGATGAATACATCAGCAAGACCGCCTTCACAAAAAGGTATGGTCATTATGAATTCACCATGGTGCCATTTTGGTTATCAAATGCACCCATTGTTTTCATGTACCTAATGAATGGTGTATTCAGGGAATATCTAGACAAGTTTGTCATAATATTTTTGGATGAAATCCTGGAGTTTTCTATTTGGAGGAAGAGTATGACCATCATTTGAGGATGGTGTTGCAAGTGCTAAGAGAGCACTAACTATATGCCAAATTGAGAAAGTGCTCATTTAATCAAAAGCAGCTCCATTACTTGGTGCATATCATTTCAAAGGATGGGATAACCATGGATCATGAGAAGATATAAGCCATTAGAGAATGGTCACCACTGAAGAATGTGATAGAAGTTAGATCTTTTGTGGATCTAGCTAGCTATTACAGAAGGTTCATAGAAGGGTTCTCAAGGATAGCTCACCCCATCACTTCCTTGCAAAGGAAGGAGAAGAAATTTCAATGGACAGAAGACTATGAGGCAATCTTCTAGCAATTGAAGCAATTGCTAAGTAGTGCTTCAATCCTGAGGATTGCAGATTCTAATGAAGATTTTGTAGTGTGTATAGAAGCATGCAAAGAAGGACTGGGAGGATTCCTCAGCTAGAATGTGTTTGTAAGATATTATGAGTCCATAAAATTGAAAGAGCATGAAAATAACTATGAAACTCATGATTTGGATTTGGCAGCCATTGTACACGCACTAAAGAAATGGATACATCACCTCATGGGAAAGAGGTTTGAACTGAGGACAAACCATAATGGTCTGAAGTATTTGTTTGATCAACCAACCTTGAATGCTTTGCAAAGGAAGGAGAAGAAATTTCAGTGGACAGAGGAATGTGAGAGAAGATTCCAACAATTGAAGCAACTGTTAACCAGTGCTCCAATCTTGAGGATTGCAGATCTGAATGAAGACTTTGTGGTGTGCACAGATGCATGCAAAGAAGGACTGGGAGGAGTCCTTAGTCAGAATGGATTCGTAATTTGTTATGAATCCAAAAAGTTGAAAGAGAACGAAAGGAACTATGCAACTCATGATTTGGATTTGGCAACCATAGTACATGCTCTAGATAAATGGATACATTACCTCATGGGAAGGAGGTTCAAACTAAGGACAGACCATAACGATATGAAATATTTGTTTGATCAACCAACCTTGAACGCTAGACAGAGTATGTGGTTGGAGTTTCTCTATGAGTATGATTTTGATGTCAAGCATATCAAAGGGAAAGAGAACAAAGTGGTTGATGCACTCAGCAGGAGAGTGCATGAATTACATAATGCAACCATTAGCATGTACCGAACTGACATTAAAGGAAGAATTTCGGAGGCTGCAAATACAGATTTGCAGTACAGAGATTTGGTAGCAAAGTTACAACAAGGTAAGATGCCACAGAAAGTGGAAAATTATAATTTAGGGGCTGATGGAATACTTCTGTACAAGAACATAACTTATGTACCTGATGTTCAGGACTTGAAACTTATGATTTTGCATGAAATGCATAATGTGCCTTATCCTGGGCACCTTGGATATCAGAAAATTGTGGAAGTAGTCAAGAGCCATTACTTTTAGCCAGGTATGAAGAAAGAGATTGCTAAATGCATCACCAGATGTATGGAGTGCCAGAAGGTTAAAGCTGAGAATAGACACCCAGCAGGGTTGTTGCAACCTTTACCCATTCCTGAGTGGAAGTGGGAATTGGTGACAATGGATTTCATCATAGGATTGCCCAGAAACAACAAGCAACATGATTCCATCATTATCGTGGTGGATAAGCTTACGAAATATGCCCATTTTATTCCATTGAATACCACTCACAAGGTAGATAATGTTTTTTATATCTATATGAAGGAAGTAGCATGATTGCATGGTATTCCCAAGATGATTGTGTCTGAAAGAGACCCAAAATTTACCTCAAATTTCTAGAAGGGGTTATTCAAAGGGTTTAGAACAAATATGAACCTCAACATTTCTTATCATCCTGAGTCGAATGGGTAGACAAAGAGGGTGAACCAAGTGATAAAATATATGCTAAGGATGTATGTCATGGAAAAACCATCTAAATGGGAATACTACCTACACTTGGTAGAATTTTATTACAACAATGGGTACCAAGCATCATTGAAAATGAGCCCATTTGAAGCACTTTATGGGAAAAAGTGCAACACCCCAATAAGCTAGGATAACCCAGCTGATAGGGAAGTGGTTGGGCCAGATTTTCTTAAGGAAATGGAAGAAAAAATGTTGAAGATTAAGAAGAATTTGAAGGCTTTCCAAGACAGGCAGAAAAAGTTATGTTGATAAGAATAACACCCACATGGATTTTAAAATGGGTGATCATGTTGTCTTGAAAGTGAAAGCCAACAAAAGTTCCCTGAAGCTGGGAAACTGTTTCAAGTTGGCATCCAGATATTGTGGGCCATTTGAAATCCTAGAAAGGATTGGACCAGTTGCATATATTCTTGCATTTTCTGCATCCATGACTATACATAATGTGTTTCATATTTCATCACATAAAAAATATATACCTGATGTTAATCATGTAATTCATTGGAATGTGATTCAAGTGGAGAAAGAAGGCATGTTGTAGGTGCATCTAGTGCACATATTGGACCAGAAGAGAAAGTATATCTAGAATCGAGCCATAGGGCTTGTAAAGGTCTAGTGGACCTAGTACGATCCTGAGGATGTGACATGGAAGCATGAGGATGTTATCTAGGCATAATACTGACATTTTTTTGAATATTTTGGAAATATCGTTGATGGTGTGTAAATAAATTGCATTGAGGATAGTGAAAAAATAAGGGGAGGGGATTGAAATACCACAAGGACGTGCCCTAGTTTTATTATGAATTATAAACATGTTTTTTCATCTAGTGAGCTAAGAAATTACAAGCTAGTAGGCTTATGTGTTGGTAGGCCGAAGAGCCTATGTATTAAAGGCCAGGAGCCTTTTTTTGTACATCTAATTGTTCATATCAGTAATATAAAAACATCGTTCTGTGTAGACCAACCATGAAGAAAGAGTGATGGGGGACTAAGCTTCCACTAGTCTGGGTAAGGGAGAGGGGGTTGAGAGGTTGGAAAGAGGGGCTAAGACTAAGGGATTAAGTCCAAGAGAATAATAATTTATTATTATTGCAAAAGCTGATCAGAAGGATATGTTTTTATCCTAAGTTCTTTTGGGAGACGGGTGAATTCCAAATGTAAATGGAATGAATGCTAAATAGAGTGCATGTGGCTCCAATAAGACATGTGTCGACCTGGGTGCATGCAGTTAAAGTTGGAGAGTCATCTTGTTGGGGGGTTCACTTCCCATTCTTACATCCTCCGTCTTACCCATTGGGCATCCATGATCGACCTCTGCATATTATTCACACAGTCCCTGAAACTAGTAACCTGTTTGGTTTCCATCGATGACCTCTGCATCTTCATGCACCTTTGAAACCACTAATGGGGAAAAGTCGATCTGTGTTCTCCTGTGAAGCCAATGCAATTTCATTTTCCTAAGCTATGCTTTATCTTAGCATTTGGATTTTGTTGTTTTCGGTGTTCATGCCCATTTTCTGTTACTCCCATTTCCGGAGTTATATTGAGCTTTGTTGTTGTCTTCACCTTGCTGGAGACTAAGTGGAAGATGGTTGAAGAAGTAGGTTGTCAGGACCGTGGTTGAAGAGGTAGGTTTTTAGGCCTGTGAGCATCTCTCTCTAGGTGAGAGAGTTTGATGGGAGAATATTTTCTCCTAGAGAGAGTCCAGCACGAGCTGTGAAGCTCTCCAAATTCCTAATCTATCCTGTTGTAGAGACCCTATAAGGGAAATAGAGCATTTGATGGAATGTGGAATAGTGAAGGTGCATATTCCTGGGGTGGAACAGGTATGTGGGGAATGAGATTTTGTGATTAGTGGGCATAAGAAGACTCCTGGAGAGAATCCTTTTGGTTGCACTGTGTATTTTTCTGTTACCTCAGCCTAGTATAGGATTCCCTTGCCCTGGGTGGAGGTTAGTCCCATATCAGGGGTGACCCTCTACTGAGAGTGATGAGCAACGTGGTCTAAGACTGAGCGGTTCGTGGAAGGTCTGAACGTAGTTGGTGTACTTCAATTGAAAGATGAGTATCTATTCCTATGATCATTTACATGCTGTGTATATCTAGATGTCTTACAATTGATGAATATTGTATGTACATGTTGTTATATTATGGGTTTTTCCTATGAAGTACTGCATGTATGCTTTTACTGTTATTTCTACATTAATCTATGTATAAACATAATACGTTGTCTGTTTGGGTTTATATTTGTATGCATATGAGAATTTTCATTTATATGAGTGGCGTGCACTGGCCCGGGTGGTTGAGGTGTTACAAATTGGTATTAGATCTAGTTGAGCTAAGTGAAGTGTGAGAGATGTTGTGTTTCCCAGCTTGTTGGTGGTTGGGGACGTTACATTACTTCCTTGAAAACATCCAAACCAAAACCATGCTATGACTTGGATTTACCATGAGGTCTTTGACACTTTCATCATATGGATTTTGTATCCAATTAGGACCGTGCCTCTAGTTCCACATATACATTAATGGGGGAGAGGGTTATCATAACAATACTTAATGGTTGTTCACAACATTGGTGTAACAAGACTATAACTCTCCCTTACGTAGAATGCAACTCCTATTTATCTTCAAATCATGAGTTTACTCTTCCATAGTTAAAAATAAAATAAATTCTTCCATATATCTAATATGATTCTTGAAAATCAAGTTCTATGCGTCAAATCCCATTCATGGAAGTTGAGTTTGTACATAAAAAAAAAAAAATTATCACATATGACTGTATACTTGTTAAATGTCTAGTGGTTGTTAAATGACTACACATGACTATGGATCCTATTGTTTAAAACTACCCAAATTTTCCCAACATTGAAATAAGGTTTTGATACCACATTATGGAATCCCCATCCATGAGACAAGGAGCCATGATTAGATCATTAAAATTTCAATGCTCAATAGATTATCTCACCATAATAATAAAAAATTTCTCTTCCATGGAGGCCCAAAATTCAATTAAATGGGTTTATAAGGTGTAAAAACAAAAATGCAACAAAATTAGCAATCATGGATTAATAGATTTAATAGAAATCAGATGCACTTGTTTATAATTAAATATAACTACACATAACATACATAATCCATGTTCAATAGGAATATACGAAAACAATTTGGGTATGTAACTTCAACCCTATACTGACCATCCGAACCAACAATGGATGCCCCCACTCAAGGAGGAGATGCCCCCTATTTCTGAAACATAGTGGCTAGCAGCAATCGACCACTGCAGACCCCTGTCATCATCCCTGACACCTGAATTACACCTAGCCCAATGGAAACAAAACAAACAAAAGAAGATAAGGAAAACTCGACAAGCTCGGAATCGCTCCCAGCTCAGAACCATGAGAACTAGAAAGTGGACAACAAAATCCCATGAATTGCATCCCACAAGGATAGAAAATTTCATAGTATGAAATCATGTCTCTCATCTTGGGGGAGGACATCCAATACATGCAAGATTGTTCCCTCATATGAAAATTTATGGGCCTCTAGACATCAAATAAATCCCTCATGTAGTGGATCAAAACCAAATGGAAGCCCAAAGGGGATGTCTCCCTCAAACGGGGATCCAAATGATTCTTTACGACCATCTTCAACTTGGAGGAATATCGAGAAAGAGTCTTCCAAGGAGGACCATACTTATTCGACTTTGTTGGTGTATATATGCAGATCTGGAAACATAAACTTCAACGTGGAAACAAAATGTTTCACTAGAGCTCCAATATGGATCATATTATACTTGCTCCCACAGGAGTACTAGTGCATGAAAATTATAGAGGGTATTGGAAATACTCTTGGATCCTTTGTCAAGATCGCAGAGGCCACCCTTCAAGGTATCTATACCTCCTATGCCTAGATCTATGTCTACCTCAATGTCTCCAAATCTCTGTGAGCATCAATATGCGTCAGATATAAGGACGTTGAGTGGCTCCAGAACCTAAATTATGAATACATTCCCTTTTAGTGCTAAAAATTCCATGCTCATGGGAACCTTTTCCAGGAATTTCCCCTGAATAAGAAAATAGATCCCCCCAATCCCCAATTGAAAAAGGATGAGGCAGGTTTTGAAAATTTCCAAGCAAAGTGAAAAGCCCAAAAGAAAATACCTACCATCCCAACCTAAGAGGATCCTGCACAAGTTATAGTTTTGACTTACTAGATAGCCTCTTAGAGAAAGAAGTACCCAACCCAATACCCTCAGTCAAAACCCAACCAAGTGTCTAGCCTGGATAAGAAAATAAATTTCTCACCACTAGTGCTCCCTCTTCCTTGAAGTATAACCTCCAGCTACAAAACCACAATGATCCAATGGTCCCCTTTGAACCCGTAAAGGTGGACCAGGATGAAATGGAAGACATGGATATATAAGATATATATATACAAGGCATAGCAGAAACATGTGAATGAAAATAGGAAGACTCGATACCGGATCTACGAATAAGACTATTGCAAAGTGACTTGATCAAATCAAGGAATAAAGAGAAAGGGGAAGTGACCCAAAAAGGTAAGAAAATTGTACATGCATATTTAGCAATCAAGAACACTTTAAGAAAAGGAATTATTAAGACACCAAAAGATGACAAAAAAAGAGGAAGGCCATCCAACAAGAAACTCTTACATGAACTTAGAGAACTTCTTCTAAATTTTCAAAGGATTAAGAGTGTGGCAGAAAAATTCTCCTCACACCCCCAACCTTCTCAATGAAATACATATCATGGAATTTAAAGGGCCTTAACAGAATGAGTAAGAAAATATTATTAAATACCTTGATCTCTGATGAAAAATCTCTTATAATGATGTTACAAGAAACCAAGTGCACTTCCACAACTATGGAAAAAATGGATACCAGATGTTGGAAAAGCTGCAATGCCATAGCAGTAGATGCGGAAGGAGCATTAGGTGGCTTGCCCATCTTCTGGAACCCCAATGAAATATCCCTTTCTTCTTTTTTCACCACTCGACGTACTATATCATCCAAATTCCAATCAATAGGATTTGACCAATCATGATACATCACCAATGTCTATCGACCTCATATTATGCAGAATAAATTAACCTTTCTGCAATATATCTCCCTTACAACTCCTCTCTTAGAAATACATCCTTGAATAATAGGGGGATACTTTAACATAACAAATTATCTCCTAGAAAAAAGTGAAGGCTTAAATTGACTGGATCAAGACTCTGAAATATTCAAAGAAACCATTAGCAACCTAGGCTTGGTTGACTTGGAAACCACTAATTGAAACTTTACCTGGAGAAACCATTGAGTTATCCAACACCACATAGCCTCCCGTATGGATTTATTTCTCATATCATAATATCTTCTTCAAAGAAACTATGCCATAGACAACACCATTCTCCCCTATCATGGATCAGACCATTGGCCCATCAGCCTCCTCATCTATATCCCAGCAAGCCCCAAGACTTGACCCTTTTTCTTTGAATCCTTGTGGATGACAAACACGTCCTTCCACTCCAACTATCCCTCCTGATGGAATGCCTCGATAGTCAACCGGGGCTCCACGATGTATAGACTCCAATAGCAAATGAATAACCTAAAACAATAAATCAATTTATGGAATAAATTAGAATTTGGCAACTAATTTCAAGACAAAAAAAAAATCAAGAATGAAACAAAAGATATCAGATGATCTCTTCATGGACCTCCTAGAAGATATTAAAATAATAAGTCTTTCTCATGGCCCAAATATCAACCAAAGATAAGCACAAGGAAATACTCTGGAAAAGAAATCAAGAGTCCTATGGCTCTAGGAAGGTGAGGGAAACACAAAGTTTTTCCACAACTCGATGATCCAACAAAGACATCAAAATAGAATTGTCTCTCTAAAATACCAACAAGGAAACAAATTAAGAAACCACCAAGACATCGAATCAGAGCTTCTTCAATACTACAAAACTTTAGTGTAAGAACCACAACTAAATCAAAAGGATGCAATTAGAAATATTACACAACATATTCCAAAAATGATAAATTAAAATCATAATAAATCCCTAATGAGGCCAGTCACCATGGAAGAGGTGGAGCAATTGATATGGTAGATGTTGAAAGGGAAATATCCTGGACTAGATGGATTCATAGTGGAATTCGACCTAACATGTTGGTCAGTAATAAAGAATAAATTCTGGGAAGCAATGGAAGACTCCAAAAAATAGAAAAACTTCCTCCCAGATTTCAATGCTACCTTCCTCACTCTCATTCCTAAAGATGAAAAAGTAGAAAAACACAAAAAAGTTCTCCCTATATGTCTCTTCAATGTTATCTACAAACTCATATCCAAAATCATTGCTAACAGACTAAAACCTCTCCTCCCCTCCCTAATATTCCCAGAGAAGACATGTTTTGTGGAAGGAAGAATAATCTTGGACAGTATAATCCTAATGCATGACCTTATCCACTCCCTTCATTCCTCTAAAAAACCTAGAATGCTCATCAAATTAGACCTCTCAAAAGAATTTGATAGTTTGAACTCAAACTATATCCTCAACATCCTGGCCACTTTTGTCTTTAGTGAAAATTGTACAAAATGGGTTCACTCCATGATATCCATGACATTATTTTCTATCTTAGTTAATGTTTCCCGCTCCTCGAGCTTCTCCCCAACCATGGGTATCTGTTAGGGAGACCCCCTCTCTCCCTTCCTCTTTATCATGATGGCATAAGGCATGGAAAAGGCTATCAATGCAGAAGTGGTGATAGGAAAATAAAAGGGTATCTCTCTCAATGGATAATAATCCCCATCCTTGCATTAACAACTTTTGGATGACACAATGTTAATGGCTTCTGAAACTATGAAGAAATACCTCATAATTAAGAAAGTACTCCATGACTTCTTTGAAGCCTCAGGGATGTATGTCAATGAAGAGAAGTCCAACATATTCTTCTTCAATACCCCTTAGTTGATCGACTATCACCTAACAGGTATCCTAGGGTTCCAAATAAGAATGCTTCAATCCAAATACCTAGGAGTTCCTCTAACAAAGAAATCCTTAAAGATTTTTTTGGGGGAGGACCTCCTCAACAAGATGGGAAACAAATTGGGTAATCGGTCATTCTGTTCTCTCAATATAGCTAGCAAACTCATCCTCATCAAATCAGTCCTTCAATTAATTCCCATCTACCCTCTCTCATTCGTAGCAGCCCCAAAATATATTCTTAGAGCAATAATAACTCTTCAAAGAGACTTCTTATGGAGCATCTCGAAAAACAAAAATAAATAAGCATTAGTGGCATGGGAAATAGTTTTTCTTCCAAAACTGAAAGTAGGTCTTGGATCTAGGGATCTAGAAACTATCATCCAAATATTGGGGGATATGATATGGTGGAATTGGATAAATAATCCCTAATCTCAATGGGCTAGCCTCTCGAAAATAAAATACGCCCAAAATCAACAAAATAGGTAGATCATCAGAATGAACAATTCCCCTTTGGAGCCTAGTTTGGCATAGTCGACACTTAGTTCAAGAAAATTTCTTATGGGAAATAAACAATAGAAAGGATTCTCTTTTATGGGAGGATGCTTGGAAATAACACCCCATATCGGTAAACCAACCATCTCATCTCAGACTATAAGCTGGAATGGCATCCCAGAATAAAACTAGGGTTTCTCAATACTAGACAAAAGAAGCAAACCCCAGTCACTGGAAGAAACAGATCCCCTACCATGGTTGGACTCGAGAAATAGACAACAACATCATAGAGGATTTCCTAGAGAAACTCAACAAAAAGAGAATCCATAGCTTCGAGAAACAAGATCAACCTCATTGGGGAAACAACTCTTCTAGAACCTTCAGAACTAAACAAGTATACTAGATAGATTCCCAACACAACAAGATTCCTCAAGCCCAAATTGAAGTCAGTATTTGGAAAAAAATCCTCTGGCCAAAAGTTTCAACCTTCCTTTGGATGCTATCCATAAACAAAGCTCTCACTTGGGACAATCTTTGCAAACGGGAACTCTCATAACCCTCCTGATGCTTTGTTTTCTAGGTGCATGAGGAAATAATAGAGCACCTCTTAAATACTTGCATTTAGATGGAAAATCTATGGACCCTCCAGGCACTTCTATTTCAATGCTCTGGTCACAACAGGAAATCCATAAGGGACACCATAGAACAATGGCCACTAACAATAAATTAGAACCCTATCTTCAACAAAGCGTGGAACCTTTTACCTAGATTTCTTACCTAAGATTCCTCAAAAGAGAACAACTGTAGGGTCTTTAAGATCCAAGACATTCCCCCAGAAGAGCTATGGAACAAGGTTCTCACTTTAGTCTAGGAAATGATTCTATCCCAACCCTATGAGGAAAAAGACTGGAAAATTATCCCATTTGATCTTTCAGTAGTCCAAGGCCTCAACCTCATCTCCAACCTAGCTTCCCTCAGAAAGAGACCAACAATGTCCCCTCGAGTTTCTCCTTCTTAGTGTAACCCTCCCCTATAAAGGTTTGTCAATATGAACTTCGATAGGGCCTCAAAAGGAAATCTGAGACATGCAGGCCAGTATGAAGGAGTCTTATAAACCAACAAAAGAAACATCTTGAGAATGTATGGGGGTCAAATGGGGATAAATACCAAAAACATTGTGTAACTCCAGGTGAAAGTAGAAGGGATTCACGTAGTTGCGACCCAGGGTTATGATAAGATAATTATAAAAGGCGACTCCCAAATCATAATCAATATGTTCAAAATTTTGCAACATGGCTCCTAGACATCAAAAAACACAAACAAATGGCATCTGGAGGCTAGTATGAAATCCATTCAACAAATGTTGGCCTCCATGCTAGTGATCATACCCAAACATCTGAAGCACTCGACCAACAAGCTAGTATACTGGTTAGCTAATGAAAGCCTCAAGATTAAGTAGGATTCATGGGACAAGCCCCATAATCTCTCAAAGGATGAGGGTTTCTCTCATGCCTACATCACAATCGCAATACAAGACCTTTACACCCAGGAGCACGATAAAGGGCACCAGCCAAGTGAGTGCCAAACCCCACAGGAATAAAGATCGAGCAAGAATAACAAAATCAATCCTGAGGTAGAGAGGGATCGAGAGAAGGATGAATTGTGTGGAATTCCAACTATGGAAAGGTAGGACTTGACTTTAAAAGTGGTCAAATTCCAGGAGGAAGGAATTTATGTGCCCCATATCCACATCGACACCTTCAACCTAAGCAACCTCCATACTTGGAAAATAGGACCATTGCAAGAAAAATTTGAGGAAGGCGCCACAAGGATCCTACTAGCAAGAGAGGTGCACTCCCTATCAAAATAAAAACTAAGGAAGAATGAAGATGAAGGGGGGATCCCCAAGACTAGAGGGGGATCGTAAATGACCCAACAAATCGAAACTCCCCTTCTATGTGAAATCAAAACAACATTCAAAGGGAACTCTAGTGATTGGATGACAACTAAATGCAAGCTATCCACAAGGAAAAAAATCGACAAGACCATTCCATGGGAAGCCCACGATGGCATTTAATGCAGGTGAATACTCCTGATATGCCAGGCGGAGGGATCTAGATGAACAATATTGAGACCTCTCACCATATCACCTAAAAGGACAAGAATTAGAACCAAGGGGAATGCATCAATGACACCTGAATTCTAGCTAGAAAAGGAAGGAGGGACTCTCGCACTAACATCCAACATCCGCAATTAAGGAATTTAATGAAGGAGCCCAATCCTGAGGACAAGGAAAATAGGGAACAAAGGATCTCCCAGAAGGTGGATTATTTGGGAGGAAGCTCAAGGCACGACCAACAAGGCAAAGGGAAAAAAAAAATGAGAGTAGTCGGGCATCCTATGGATGCCCAGACTCACTCTCATCCCTATGATATTGTCCCAGATGATGATCCCCTCTCCTTAGAGTAGGAATGCTACACTTAGTGAAATTTTGATGTCGTATTTTCATCTTGAGAGCCTGACCGACAACTTGGAGTCCCCCTCCATCTGTAATGAGAGATCTATTGAATATTCTCTCAATATGGTACAAACCTTCAATTTGGGTCCTCATCAGAGATACCATGGCCCCTAGGCATTTATATCCTCCTGATTATAGATGTTTTTTAGGACTTCCTAAATTTTCCACTTCGAGGCAACAAGAGAAGGGGTTACCAAAATCCCATGTCCAACAAGAGGCTTTGAACACCACCATAAACTACATTTCAAATACCCCTCAGTGATTTCAAAGAGCCCTGGATGAAGCGAAAGGCACACTCAGCGAGGAATGGGAGATGATTATGGATACATAAATAGCTGGGACCACTATCCACTGGGTATCAGATATTGGACACACCATGGGCAGGGACACCCTATATTAGAGGGCAGTTGAACTCTGCTAGAACAACAAGACACTTATGGGACAAATGCTACAAACCATAGAAGACACTCAAAACATGGTCCAACTCCAGCTCAATGGCCTCCTCTTGATGGTTCGACAAATCCTCACTTGCCTCCCTCAAGAACCTCGTCATAAGCCATGAAGCTTGACCGACTCACCCTCAAACCTCAGGAGAGGGGACCTCAGCCCCATGAAGTGATTTCCCTAATAGTCTTTATTTTTTAAAAATTATAGTTTTTAGTAGCTATATGCATGGTACTTTCAAAAGAACTCTAGTTTTTAAGTTTTTTTGGACTCTCCATAAAAAATATATTTGGTCGGATGGTATCCACCATTGTTGTTGGTTTCATTTCCTGAGTGGTAGGCCAATAACAATGGTTTTTGGATTGTATGATATTTTAAAAATAAAATAGATTTCTTCCTGTGAACTTTACAACAACAAAAAAAACATGCATAATCCATGTAAATTTATAATAGAAAATAAGATTCAATTGAAAATTCATCAATAAAGATAGATCGCTTAGCTTGATTCAAATATGGTCCAAGCAAGTCTTTGTGCATGATCAATTTTCCACTCAACCATAGGCATCGAGGGTAGATGCCACCCCCATGCTAAGTTATGAGACCACTAGGGTCAATGAATTCAAACTAATTTAATCTCACTCGACCCCATATATTTCTATCATGGTTTAGTTGAACTATTACTACAAGGAACTCTAGGCCTATCATCCAATTATCTAATATCCATGACACTTGCTTATTCTATTCCACACAATACAAGGAAGGTCTAGTGCTCTTCAATGTATGAAGAAAAAGTTCAATATGTTCAATGCCTTTTGGGAATAAGTTGAAAGAATGTAACTTCACTCTTAAACAACCAACACCCACCAATATCCTATCGGTGAAGGATTCATAACTTTCCCATCCTCTATACTCATCTACAAACTCTATGTCTATGCATCTACAACCCCTCTATCCTCTATCTCTTCCTTAAATTTCTAGTTAAGAGAGCTAGAAATATTTAAATGCCAAAACCATGGGAATGTATTGAAATGCAGTGACATGGAGATATAATGCTTACTTTTTAAAAATAAAATACTCTTATTCCATTTAAAAAATCAAATTACTCCACTAATTAATAAATTTGATAGAATTAAATTCTTTAATTTTTGTCTTTAAATATAATTTTAAGTAATTTAAATACATTTTGAATAATTTAAAAATAAAGAAACTCTCTATGGATGTTCATAATAAAGAATTAAGATAATAATAATAAAGAAATTATATATATATATATATATATATATATATATATATATATATATATATATATATATATATATATATATATATATATATATATATA
>CBVK0100325577.1:0-15245 GCA_900067695.1 Picea abies
CTTCATAGAGTTCGCCATGGCTTGCTTGACTTGGTCAAACCCTAGATTTGACCAGAAATTCAAACTTCATGTCTTAGCCTTCTGAGAATACCAGGAGATGCACTGGGCTAAGGCGCACAGATCTATCTGAAGATTAGGTCAATCTCGTCACTTGAGATGCCTCGACAAGAGGTTTAGGGTTTCTACAACTGCTACTGCTGGTAACCCTAGCTGTAGTTCTTTTGGAAGCTGCTCCTGCTAGTAACCCTAGTGGCAGTTCCTCAGCGAGCTCAATGTCTAACGGTTATGTTTCCTTCCAGCGTTTTAGTCTGACTGAAGGGGTGTGGGCCTCATGGCTTGCTTGACTTGGTCAAACCCTAGATTTGACCAGAAATCCAAACTTCACGTCTTGGCCTTCTGAGTGTACTCGGAGAGGCGCTGGGCTAGGGCGCACTGATCTATCTAGAGATTAGGTCAATCTAGTCACTTAAGGTGCCTCGACAAGAGGTTTAGGGTTTTTGCAACTACTTCTGCTGGTAACCCTAGCTGCAGTGCTTTTGGAAGCTGCTCCTTCTAGTAACCCTAGCGACAGTTCCTCAACGAGCTCAATGTCTAGCAGTTATGTTTCCTTCCAGCGTTTTAGGCTTACTGAAGGGGTGTGGGCCCGTAACCTGTTAAAATATAGAAGATGGTGTGCTCGTTTTACCATTGACGATACCCTCATCAACCAACCACAGGCCGAAGCATCCCTCCGAGCACCTTAACCTTGACTGAGAATTCCTCCGGAAGCAAACCCTAGGCTAGATAGCCAAACAAAAAGTAGTGCATCAATCCCCAAGGATAGCGCATCACAAAAAGCTGATCAGATAGTCCAAACCCTATCCAAGAGATATTCAAGCCAATACTGAGAATTAGCCGCTGCTACACCTGCACCTGCAACCCTCCTCCAAACCTGTGCACCAGACTACAACTGCAGTGCGCACCAACTTGGAAACTGCAATTCTCTGATACTGTCAAATGAGAACTGGCGCCCTGTATTTATAGTAATCCTGCCAGTTTGTTGGGGACGACTTCTCCTTCTGGGTATGTGTCTCTTCAGTATATTATTATTAATTATGGCCAACTTCTTCTCTTGGAGGCTAATAGCCTAATATAATTTTTCTTCTTGAGCCGACAAGGATTCTAGGGTTATTAGCCAACTCCTTAGGGTTTCTCTTGCTTTCTGGAGTCTTCTATTCTTGTCAAGTTCACACATGGGGGTAAATACCTCCCGCAACTACCATAATATTAACACCACGGGGGTACTGATGCACTGCCAAGTCAAGCATCCAATTGATCTAACCCTCGGTGCATCACTGCCTAATGGACCATTCTATCATCGCTCGCTGATGGAAAAATCAAGCACCAGATCCAAGAGCTGCTTCAAAAGGGGCACATTTGACCCAAATTCTCCCCTTGTGAAAGCCTGATTATGCTGGTAAAAAAGAAAGACGGGACCTGGTGGATCTGCATTAATTACAGAGAATTAAACAAAATCACAGTCAGGAACTGGTACCCAATTCCCCGAATTGATGACCTTCTTGACCAACTCAAGGGGGAAAATTCCTTCAACAAGATTGACCTAAAGTCTGGCTACCACCAGGTTCCCATAGAACCAACTGATGTATGGAAGACAAATTTCAAATCTAAAGAAGGTCTCTTCGAATGGTTGGTCATGCCCTTTGGCTTAAAAAATGCACCAACAACTTTCATGAGATTGATGGATGATGTATTGAGACCCTTCGCCAACTCTTTTGTGGTGGTATATCTGGATGATATCCTCATATTGAATAGAACTTGGGAGGAGCACATGCAACATATTCAACAGGTTTTGGGCACTTTACGGCAACACAAGCTCTATGCCAACTTGGAAAAATCCTCTTTGGCATGAACAAGGTCCAATACTTGGGATACATTGTTGATGATCATGGGTTACATGTGGATCTAGCTAAGATCCAAGTCATTCATGGCTGGCCAACCCCGACCACACTAACCAAACTTCAGAGCTTCTTGAGACTTGCCAAATTCTATCGAAGGTTTGTGTTGGGATTCTCCCATATTGCATGGGCCCTCAACCAAGTAACCAAGGGAGGTGGCAAGGAAAAGTTCGCATGCGGGCATGTACAACAACAAGCATTTGATGATCTGAAGCATCGCTTGTGCTCAGATCCAGTGCTCTCCTTACGTGATCTACAACAGCCATTTGATATTGAGACTAATGCTTCAGACTATGCTATAGGCACAATTCTCACTCAACATGGTCATCCAATAACATACGATAGTGAGACACTCTTAGATATTGTCCAAAAATACCCCACCTATGACAAATAAATTTATTCCATTGTGAAAGCCTGTCGTTAATGGAAACATTACATTATGGGAAAGGAGACAACCATCCACACTGATCACAAGCCTCAACAGTTCATATAGACATAGGGGAAGTTCTAGAACGACCACCATTAAAAGTGGTCCACATACCTACAACAATTCCATCTCAACATCAAGTATAAAACAATGAAGAAAAATTATGTCACTGACTGCCTCAATCACCCTCCCGTTGCTGCACTCACCACAGTGCTCCATTCCTGCGGGCATGAGGCATATGAGTGGCCCCAACTTTATGAGCGTGACCTTGACTTCACCACCACCTATAATATCTTGGGTACATGAGCAAATGTAATTGATTTTCATATCTAGGATGGACTGTTATGCCATATGGGCCACCTCTGTGTTCCCACAAGTGAGTGTGCAAAGATGATTTGGGAGGCTCACTATAGTCGGATGGTAGGACATTTTGGCGTGGAGAAAATTGTGGCCATTCTACAAAAGCATTTTTATTCGCCAAAACTTCAACAAGATGTCAGCAAGTATATCATATCTTGCACTTCCTGTTCCATTTCCAAGCCAACCATCAAGAAGCAAGGCTTATACACCCCTCTTTGTACTCCCGAGGGGCCTTGGGAATCCATCTCGATGGATTACATGTCTGGCCTTCTGTCCACCAAGCATGAGAATGATTGTGTATTTGTGGTGGTTGATTGGTTTTGAAAGATGGCCATTATCACAACCTGCAATAAGAGCATCACAGTGGCAGATACTACCAAGCTCTTCTTCGGACGGGTATGGGTCCATTTCGGGGTACCACAAACTATCACCTAAAATTGGGACAATAGGTTCCTCAACACATTTTGGTCGAGTCTCTGGTCATTGTTGGACACCAAGCTCACTAAATCCACTGCTTTCTACCCCCAAACCGATGGTCAAACATAGGTAGTCAATCAAATGATTGTGCACATCCCATGCATGTACAACTCTAAGCATCCATGTAAATGGGATGAGAGTCTTCCCTATGTTCAACTCAAATACAACAGGGCTCTCCATAGCTCCACCGACCATAGCCCATTTTAGGTGGGGCTGGGATTCCAACCCTTGGGTCCCATTGATGTTTCACTACCTCTTACAACCACACAAGCATAATCTTCCCATGTTCAGTCTAAGGCCAACAAAGCCACCATATTCAATGAGCGGATTTAGAAAATCCACCAACAGGGCCATGAAATTTTTTGTAAAGCCAATGCTAAGTACAAGCAACACCATGATCAACGCCGGGTACAGCACCAGTGTCAGGTTGGAGACAAGGTTTGATTACACTTGCATAAAGAGTGCCTTACAAAGCCCCATCGGAAGCTTCACCCAGTTCATTATGGGCCTTACACTATCACCAAGGTTATGGGTAGCAATTCTTTTTAGCTCAACACTCCAACCTTCCTTGGCTTGCACCGAATGTTCAATGTGGACCTCCTTCAACTATATTTTCCACCATTATTGGACACCTCAGAGATCATAGAACAATTGAAGCCAATAGATCTCAACCTTGACTGCATGGAACATGCATCCTTTGATCATATAGTGGACACACAGGTCAAGGGCACTCACCAGCAGAGGATCTAGCTTTATCGAGTTGTTAAGGTGGGGAAACTCCTACACCAAGGCAAGTGGCTAACCTGGGTCAAATTCAATAGACGTTTCCTCACCTGAAGGGGTCAGTCAACACACTGGAGACCATTGTTTCTTAAGGGGGGGGGAATGGTCCAGATGGATATTGGTGGCCATCCACCCATTCCAACTTCCTCATCTTGACAATTTTCAATTCAACATGTTCTTCTGTAATTAATTATAATCGTGGGTTCTACACTTCTGGGGATGTTTGAATCCCTACATAGCTTCCAGGTGGATATTAGTGGTTTCCCACCTAATCCAACTGGCTATTTTGGATGTTTTCATGTCAGTACATCTTTTTGTACTTCTAAGGCCGTTTTGGGGCTCTAAAAAATGTTTTCTAGGTTGGCTTGCCATAGTAAAATTGTAGAAATGGTTACAGTTTGATGACATGATGTGTAGTTCTCGAAAAGACCTTTCCAACGGGCTATTACGTGCCTAAAACAAAGGTCATATGCAAAAGTTACGACCCCGTGAAGTTGAGGTACCAACTTACTCATCGGGGCCCATATAACTCTTGGTGTTTCATATCCCAGGTTTATGTTTTTGGATTTCTAGGGTTTTGGCATTCATGAGTAATGTTAAAAAGGCCCCTAGAGCATCATTGTAGTCATTATGCTCAAACAAATGTGCATAGTAGTCACATCTCTTCTCAGAGATAGCTACCAGCATTCGAGCAAGTTGTTCTCAGTTCTGCAATTTTACAGTTTCAACCTATTTTATTTATCTAAAACAAAGGTCATATGCAAAAGTTACGACCCCGTGAAGTTGAGGTACCAACTTACTCATCGGGGCCCATATAACTCTTGGTGTTTCATATCCCAGGTTTATGTTTTTGGATTTCTAGGGTTTTGGCATTCATGAGTAATGTTAAAAAGGCCCCTAGAGCATCATTGTAGTCATTATGCTCAAACAAATGTGCATAGTAGTCACATCTCTTCTCAGAGATAGCTACCAGCATTCGAGCAAGTTGTTCTCAGTTCTGCAATTTTACAGTTTCAACCTATTTTATTTATTCAATATAAGTTACTATTCGCTGGATATCTGTTTTTGTCCTCAATATCTTTGGGTTATTGTATTCAGTTTGTTATTCTTTTCGTTTCGCTCATAAGTCTAGATCAAATATTCCATCTTCATATTTTTTCACATATTGTTTTAATATAGCTAATACATTTGCTTCATCTAGTTTCAATGCAATGCTCATTCTAGTGATGTTCAAATTCTAAAATTGATCTATACTCTAATTAGAGGGTATTTTAAAGTTGACCTTAAACCAAATAATTATTTCAACTTGTATCCATAACGTTTAGGAGTTTGTGCCTTTGCCACTATTTTCACTAAGAGTTTCCTCCATCTCAACCTTAACTTCTTTCGATTTCTCCAAATATGTTATTTTGTTTCACCCTTTAGATTTTCTTTTCAAGGTTTGTGGTTCATGAAAACCATAAAATTTCTTGAATTACCTTATGCACACAAAACCACTCTTTTGCTCTTACCATCTTCCTCTCATTCTCATTATCAAATGAATCAACAAAATCATGAGGGACTGTTAGGTACCTAACCTCCCTAACCCCTCACGTAGGTAGAATAATATATTTTCCATGTAATAAAGGATGATATTAATAAGGCCTAGTAAAAAGGAAGAATAAGTCAAATGTAAGAAGACCTAATATAAGCTTCTGCTTCTAGAAGGATCTTCCTTTAGATTGCTCCTTTGGATAGATAGATTTAGTATAAATAGAGTTGAGAGTAATGTCCCATTCCCAAGAGTAGGCCAACGGGGAGTGACTTAGTAGTATATTTGTTCCCGTAGACTATAGTTAGGCATAATTAGGGAACAAGAGGAGAAATAAGGGTGATTTGGTGGCTAAACAATGAATTAAGCAAAAAAAAATCATAGGAAAAGTCACTTAAGCCAAAGTCAACGAAGAAATAGAATGAAAATATGTTAAAGGGGGACTTAATTAGTTAATTAATTACTGACCTTAGGAGGAAAAATGCCTAGCTTAAGTGATGTCAATGGTGAGTTAGATCGAGAAGAGTATAAAAGGAGGAATTCGACCTAATTCCTCATTATGTTATGATTTGATGTTGAGATATTTGCACTGGAGGAGGAAATTGACCCCCTTGTTGTTTTGTAGATTTATAGAGGAAACCACCACCATTGATCGATTTTGGTGTTGAGAGGCACACCCTAGCCTATCGAAGATACCATCCAGGTATTTCACCGTGCATTACGGGGAAAGCTAGCACGTGCTAGCTTTCCCTCTTGCACAAGCACAAGTGCAAATCGAATAACATCATTCCACCATGGGGGAAAGCTAGCGCATGCTAACTTTCCCTCCTTCACAAGCATAAGTTCATCTTGAACAATATCATTCCAATGTAAGGGAAAGTTAGTGCATGCTATTTTTTCCTCTTACAGAAGCACAAGTGCATCTCAAACATCATCATTCCATTGTTGAGGAAAGCTAGCGCATGATATTTTTCGCTCTTGCAAAAGCGCAAGCACATCTCGAGCATCATCATTCCATTGCGAGGGAAAGTTAGCTTTCCCTTTTGCACAAGCACAAAGGCATCTCGAACAACATCATATCTCGAACAACATCATTCCATTGTGTGGAATGCTAGCACATGCAAGCTTTATGTCTTGCACAAGAACAAGCACATCTCAAATAACATCATTCCACTATAGGGGAAAGCTAGCACCTGCTAGCTTTTTGTCTTTCACATGAGCATCTCGAACAAAATCATTTCATTATGCGAGGAATCTAGCGCATGCTAGCTTTCTCTCTTTCACAAGAACATCTCTAGCAAAATCATTCCACTATGGGGGAAAGCATGCTAGCTTTCTCTCTTGCACAAGCACAAGTACATATCGAATAACATCATTCCACCATGGGGGAAAGCTAGCACGTGTTAACTTTCCCTCCTTCACAAGCACAAGCTCATCTCGAACAACATCATTTCATCATCAGGGAAAGCTAGCGCGTGCTAGCTTTCTGTCTTGCACAAGCACAAGTGTTCCTCAAACAACATCACTCCACCGTGGGAAAGCTAACGCATGATAGCTTTCCCTCTTGCACAAGTACAAATGCATGTCAAATAACATCATTCCATCGTGGAGGAAAGCTAGTGTGTGCTAGTTTTCCCTCCTCACAAGCATAAATTCAACCCAAACAACATCATTCCACCGTGGGGGAAACCTAGCGCATGTTAACTTTCCCTCTTGCAGAAACACAAGTACATCTCAAAGAACATCATTCCAATGTAGGGGAAAGCTAGTGTGTGCTAGATTTCCCTCTTGCAAAAGCAATGCACTAGCTTTCCCTCTTGTAGAAGCACAAGTGCATCTCAAGCAACATCATTCCAATGTTGGGGAAAACTACAGTGTGATATATTTCCCTCTTTCAAAAGCGCAAACGCATCTTGAACAACATCATCAAATATGGGGGAAAGCAAGTGCATGTTATCTTTCCCTTTTGCACAAGCAAAAATGCATCTCAAACAACATCATTCCACAGTGTGGAAAGCTAGCACGTGTTAGCTTTCCGTCTTGCGCAAGAACAAGCGCATCTTGAACAACATGATTCCATTGTGGGGGAAAACTAACGCGTGCTAGCTTTCTGTCTTGCACAAGCACATATCGAACATCATTCCATTGTGGAGGAAATCTATCACATGCTATCTTTCTCTTTTGCACAAGCAAGAGCACATCTCAAACAACATCATTCCACCGTGGGGAAAAGGTAGCACAAGCTAGTTTTCCCTCTTACACAGAACAAGTACTTATCGAATAACATCATTTCACCGTGGGGGAAAAATAGTGCGTGCGAGCTTTCCCTCCACAAACACAAGTTCAACTCAAACATCATTCCACCGTATGCAAAATATAGCATGTGCTATCTTTCCATCTTGCACAAGCACAAGCATTTCTCGAACAACCATGCTAGCTTTCCCTCTTACACAAGCACAAGTGCATATCAAATAACATCATTACATTGTGGGGGAAATTTGGTGCATGCTACCTTTCCCTCCTTCACAAGAACAAGTTCATATTGAACATCATTCCACAATGGGGGAAAGCTAGCGCATGTTAGGTGCTAGATTTCCTCTTGCAGAAGCACAAGTGCATCTCAAACAACATCATTCCATCGTCAAAAAAGTTAACACATGCTAGCTTTCCCTCTTGCAAAAGGACAAGTGCATCTCGAACAATATCATTGCATTGTGGAGGAAAGCTAGCACTTACTAGCTTTCCCTTTTGCACAAGCACAAATGCATCTCCAACAACATCATTCCACCGTGTGGAAAGCTAGCACATTCTAGTTTTCCATCTTGCACAAGCACAAGCACATCTCGAACAAAATCGTTCCATTATGGGGGAAAGCTAGCATGTGCTAGCTTTCCGTTTTGCACAAGCACAACTCAAACAACATCATTCCATTGTGGAGGAAAGCTAGTGCATGATACCTTTCTCTATTGTACAAGCACAAGTACATCTCGAACAACATCATTCCACCATGGGGGAAAGCTAGCGCATGCTATCTTTCCTTCTTGCACAAGCACATGTACATATCGAATAACATTGTTCCATCGTGGGAGAAAGCTAGTGCGTGCTAGCTTTCCCTCCTTCTCAAGCACAAGTTCATCTTGAAAAAAATCATTCCCCCATCGAGGAAAGTTAGTGCATGCTAGCTTTTTGTCTTGCAAAAGCACAAGTGTTTCTCAAACAACATCATTCCACTATGGGGCATGCTAGCTTTCCCTCTTGCACAAGATGTGATGTCCCGTTCCCAAGAGTAGGCCAGTAGGGAGTGACTTAGTAGTCTATGTGTTCCCATAGACTATATTCAGGAACAAACAAGAAATAAGAGGAGAAATAAGGGTGATTTGGTGGCTAAACGATGAATTAGGCCAAATAGCATTTATAAGTCACTTAAGCCTAAGTCAACGAAGAATTAGAACGAAAAGGTGCTAAAGGGGGGCTTAATTAATTAATTACTCACCTTAGGAGGAAAAGCACCTAGCTTAAGTGATGTCAATGGTGAATTATATCCTTAGGAGGAAAAGCACCTAGCTTAAGTGATGTCAATGGTGAATTATATCGGGAAGAGTATAAAGGGAGGAATTTGACCTGATTTTTCATTATGTTATGATTTGATGTTGAGGTATTTGCAAAGGAGGAGGAAATCGACCCCCTTGTTGTTTTGTAGATTTCTAGAGGAAACCGCCAACATTGATCGGTTTCGGTGTTGAGAGACACACCCTAGCCCATCGGAGATACCATCCAGGTATTTCACCATGCATTACAGGTATCTTGTTCAGTGATTGTGCAGCTCAGCCAGTGAGGGCACAAGGGTTAGAGAGAGGTTTTGTGCAGCCGCTTGAGACAATTCAGTATTCGGCCAATTCCTCCCGACCCATTAGAGATCTAGCCAGAGCGCACCTATTGAGCCACCTATCATCAGTTTCTAACTGTGGAATCTCCCATAAATCAGAAAATAGTCATTTAGTGTGCAACTCTTGAGGAAGTACATTTGGGGTTCCAGGGGGTATTCCATAGCAGATCAAAGGAAACCCTTTCGACCCATTACAGAGGAGGCCAGGACAATCGTTCTGAGTCATACATCATCAGATTCTATCAGTGGGATCACTAGGGCACACTCCCACAACCCATGAGGTGTGCAAACCCCCAGGGGGTGACATTTAAAGCTTCAAAGGTCAGATCTTCAGTCCGACAATCACTAGGATCAGCTTATAGGCCAGGGTGCTTCTTTTGAGACCGTTTCCAATCCATTCCGATGAGTATCACCATCAAGACGAGTTTTCCAGATTCTTTAGAAGTTACCGTGAGCTTCTGGACTACTTTTTGTCGATCTATCCATGCATGCACAGATCAACCTTCAATGTTCTGATCACAACTATTTCTTGTTAGTTGATTTGTATTCCAGTGATAATCCATGAGATCTAACTTATGATTAGTATATCTGCTTCCAAATTATTATTGTATTTCCTGCTTTTTCCTCATTATATATATCAGTGAGTTGTGTTGCCCTTTCTTTTGCATGCATTATCTTTATACTGCTAAAACACTTAATGAATGAAACACCCATGCAAAAATCACCAAGCATGTTCACACAATAACTCAAACACATCCAGAAACCCCCAGAATATCAAACTTCAGTGACAAAACCATAGTTCAACAATAAATATCCAAATCAACTATATCAAGGATATTTCAGTGGTATCATAGCCTTCTTCCGCTTGTGAAGAAGTGATTCACACGACCCCATGATTCCATGAATAGGTGAAGAATACCCAGATGACCAAGGACATATTGGGGACAAGTACATTCAGTACCGCAGAGGTCATAATAGAGATAGGAAAGATAGAAACCGAAGGGATTACACCCTCTTCCACACTCAGTTAGATACATAGCCAGAGATAGAGGACAAAGAGCATATCGATTCAGACACAAAAGCCAAGATAAAGAGGACTATGGGTGACCCGCCTGAGACACCCGAGGGTAGGGGGGAAGGCCTCGAGACACATGTTAACAGTATGCAGGCCATGTTGAATGACCTAGCTAGGGGATAGCGAGACATGATAAATGTAATACAATAGATGGCTATTAGGGTACATACACTCCACCATAGCATGAGCACTATAGGTGCCAACTCCGCAGGAGGGATGAATGGTTCAGGAGGACACTAAGGAGGTGGGACCAATGGCTCTAGTGGATCTTAGGGCAGGGCTAATCCAAACCCTTCACTAGTATGAGCTTACACATCATCTAGGAAGGTTCCCCGACCTTTATACCCACAGATCCAGGAAGGACAGTCATTGGGACAACCATTGGGACAACTAGGGCAGACATGAGGACAACTAGGTCAGGAATAGGTGGTGCCACATAATATGTTTGGGGAATACAGGGGAGACTGATTGGCACTAGGACCGGAGTTCCATGTAGACATGAGTTTGATGGACTACTGTTCGATCAGATATCAAAATAGACCCCGGGAGGCACAGAGAGGAAACAAGCAAACTCACGACATGGATTTCATCAAGAAAGTGGAAAAGATGAACATTCCTACTTTTGAAGGATCATCATGTTTCTTAGCTCAGGCATGGGTTCAGAAGATTGACACATACTTCAAGCTTAACCCAATGACAAAGTCAGAATCTATCAGCTTCACCACATTGCACATGGAGGGGGAGGCCCACGAGTGGTGGTACCATGGGCTGGTGACGTTGGATCACAACCACATTACTTCATATTTGGAGTTCACTAAGAGGTTGATGGAGATATTTGATAGGAGAGATCCAGAGCTCCACTTCAGGGACCTCATACAGTTGAGGTAGACCAGATCAATTGAGGGATTCCATGACATGTTTGGACATGGTCCCATACCTAGAGGTCAAACTAGGCAACTACACCATGACATATACCTTCTATGTAGTTGATCTATCAGATATTGATGCCGTATTAGGGGTACAATGGTTATATTAATTGGGGGAGATTGGGTTCAACTATTAGACGTTGACTATGAGCTTCAAAGACGCCTATGGATAAAGAGTGGTGCTGAGAAGCATGTCTACAGGAGCACCACGAGCAGTATCGACAAAAAGGATGGAGCGGATCTTCCATCACAGTGATGTGGCCTATGCAACAGAGTGTTTGATCACCATGCGAAAGGATTAAAATGGCAGAGAGAATTACCATATATAGATCAGAGAGCTTATGGGTCAGTATGAGCCAATGTTTGGGCCGATACCACCAGGGAGAGCACCAGACAGGGGATTTGAGCATACGATTGAGTTGGAGGCAGGGGTTACAACAGTGATCACCGCACCCTATATGAACCCCAAGAAATTCAAGGACAAGATTGATAAAGCAATCAAATAATTACTTACAATGGGTCACATCATGCCCAACATGAGACCTTTTGCATCTTCAGTCATTCTAGTACTGAAGAAGGATGACACGTTGCGGATGTGCATTGATTACAAAGGGCTCAACAAGAAAACTATTAAGAATAGGTACCCCATTCCGCGCATAGATGAGTTGATGGACGAGTTACATGGGGTAATTTTCTTCACCAATATTGATCTGTGGTCAGGATATCATTAGATTAGCATCAGGGAGAAAGATATTGAGAAGACAACATTCATATGCCATTTCAGGCACTTTGAGTTCTTGGTCATGCCGTTTGGATTGACCAATGCATCGACCACTTTCCAGTCTTGCATGAACCACATCTTCAGAGGGCAGTTGAGAAAATACCTTCTGGTATTCTTCGATGATATACTGATCTACAACAGGACATGGCATGAGCATTTGGCACGTTTGGAGGAGGTCTTAGACATTATGCAGGCACAATCATTATATGTTAAGGAGTCCAAATATTAGTTTGGCATGAGAGAACTACTGTACTTGGGGCATATCATCAGTGAGCACCGCTCATAGATTTGACCAAGAAGGGAACCTTTCAATGGAAAAAGGAGGAGCAAAAAACATTTGAGAAACTGAAGGAGGTTATGAGCACATGCCCTATTCTAGCCCTTCCAGATTTCTCACAGCCCTTCGTCTTAGAGTGGGACGCATCAGGGGTGGGGATTGGAGCCATTTTGATGCAGGGAGACCACCCCATTGTGTTTGAGATTAGAAATCTCAACGATTCAGAGAGACTCTCTCCTATTTACGACAAGGAAATTCTAGCAATCATGCATGCCTAACCAAATTCAAGAAGTATCTGGTAGGCAACAGATTTGTAGTGAAGAATGATCACAACAGTCTCAAGTATTTCTTGGATCAGAAAGACCTTATTGAGATACAACATAAGTGGGTCTCAAAGATCCAAGCATTTAACTTTTACATTGAGTTTTTTAAGGGAAAGAGGAATGTCATAGAATATGCCTTGTCTAGGAGGCCACTAGGGTGTTCCATGATGGATGTTTGCATAGATTGGAAAGCTTGTTTATTGGTGGAGTACACCCAATTTTTTTTTGCTTGTGAGGTGATGGATGGACAAGTGGTTGATGATAGGTATCGGGTTCTAGATGACGTCATTTTATACAGGGACTGGATCTACTTGGTTCCAGAATCTACCCCAAGGGGAAAATTATGAAGGTGTGTCATGATTCGCCTACAACAGGGCATCAAGGGTACTTCAAAACATATAGGTAGATTAGGGAGAGATTCTCATGGAAGGGTCTCAAGGATGATGCACTCAAACACATCCGGGAGTGCACGACTTGTCAGCAAAATAAGTCCGAGCATACACACCCTGCGGGGTTGCTTCAAATTCTACCCATTCCAGAGCAGAAATGTGAGCGCATTTCTAAGGATTTCATTACAGGCGTTCCTAAAGTGTAGGGCAGGGACTGTATATTTTTGGTGGTCGACATGCTAACCAAATTTGCATATTTCTTTGCCATACCCACGAAGTACAAGGCCATACATGTAGCATAGTTGTTTTTTAGAGAGGTATTCCGGTTGCATGGTTTACCTAGATATATAGTCAGTGATAGAGATGAGCGCTTCATCAACACATTTTGGGAGGAGCTTTTTCGATGGGTAGGCATAGAGCTAGTTACGAGTACCAACTACCACCAACAGACAGATGGACAAATATATATCGTCAACAAATGGGTGGAGGGTTATCTGAGGAACTATGTGGGAGGGAAACAATGCACATGGGTGAGTATTGCTACAACACGACTTACCATATGTCTATCGGGATATCACCATTCAGAGCATTGTATGGATACGATGCACCCTCTTTTGTGGAGACCGTGTTGGGGATAATAGGGTCCTGGGGGCCAAATACTAGGTGGAGGAGAGTCAGAGGATTCTGCAGGTAGTGAAGGATATCTTGTAGACAACTCAGAACCACCAGAAGATCTACGCAGACAGGTAGAGAGTCGAGCACAATTTTGAGGTAGGGGATTTGTTTTTTCTGTGATTACAACCATACAAACAGTCCTCCTTAAAGAGGAGTAGAGAAAAGAATATGAAGCCAAAATTTTATGGGCCATACAGAGTCATTAGGAGGGTAGGCGGGGTGGCATACTATCTAGAGCTACCAGAGTGATCCAGAATCGGATCCAGAAGCCTGACAGGGCTAAAAAAGGCTAAAAAATGAAAGTGCTCAGAATCTAACAAAACCAATGCCATTGCATCTATCTCGTCTTCCTGATTCCGTCCATATATTTACTTCGTCAAACGAGCTTCGTATGCGAAAGATATCACATTCTGTCCGAAAACCCAAATAGGCAAAAAAAGTGGATGACTATACAGTCCATACAGTGCCACATGGCATGCTGACTGTACAGGCCGTATGGCCGTACAACTGACGTGGCAGCTTCTGGTGACGACACATGGCAGGTGGTGTGGCGTACGATAGGCACAGTTGGACCAGTCAGAGGATGACATGTGGCACAGGCTGACATGGCATGGATGACGTTAGCAGGTTGACTGGGTAGGTACGGTGACAAGTGGCAGAGTACGTGGCAGGCACATGGAAAAATCAGAGATTGACAGGTGGCAGTTTTTGATTGGTTGGAGAGGTGCCACGTGGCCCAGTCATGGGCTGCCATGTGGCACCCTGTGGTTGGCTCGTGATTTGTGTAAAATTATGGGTTCACCACCGGGGTCGAACCCCCGACCTCTCCTTCGGGCTATGGACTGGCAAGAATGGGCTAACCGCCCACCCCATGGGTGTTTCTTATTATGTATATGGCAATTAAACTATTTGAATTAAAGCAAAGAAATAAACGGAGGCGGAAAGGGTTGGGGCTTAGCCCCAGCCCTCAACACTAATACACGACGTGACTGCCCCATATAACTGAGAGCGCGAGGGGTTAAAACCTATGCAGGAATTTTGGACAGGGGTGCACCCTCCGCCATAAGACCAGGGCTATAACCAATGGTCGGGCACATGTATAGGATGCGGTTCTATGGAATAGGCAACATGACCATAGAGTTCAGAAAAGGGGGTCCAGCGCACAACCCTTTGGGCTAGCGCTTGGCCACATGTCCATTCATACGACCAAGTTTAGGGGCGCGTGCAAAGTCTAAGGGGCTAGGCCCTAATTTTAAACAAAAGTGGGTTTGTTGTTATATAGTTTCTGATTTTTATTTGATATTATGCTTGTATTAATGGATTTTCTCCATTTTTGGGAGATATTGGGAATTTTTGGAGCCCAAATTTTGGGAGGAAGTT